>JXCR01147410.1:33316-93560 GCA_002079205.1 Phalaenopsis hybrid cultivar
GTAGTTGGGTGTTGTAGTAGCGTCAGTTGGTCGCTAAGGACGTATTAACGGGTTGCAGTTGCATTGAACCATTCAGATCATAGGTCGTGGTGGGGAGTTGTGAGGAGGGAATTTCATGAGTTTGAAGTTCACGATGTTATGAGTACGGCTTATGGGGAGTCGCACCATCCTCAGTGTGCGTTGTTACACAGTGTTTAGGGTGTTTTATTACACCGTATTTGTGGTGCATCATCTCACCATTTTCAGGATGTGTTGTTACACCATCTTCAGGATGCATTATTGCACAATATAAATGGTGTGTCATTACACCGTATTAGAGCTGTGCCATTACACTATTCTTGGGGTGTCTGGTTGTGTTGCCTTTGAGGTGTGTCATTACAATTTTGGGGTATATCATTATGTTGTATTTGAGGTGCGTCATTACAACATCTTCGAGATGCATCATTACACCATCTTCGAGTTCCATTGTTAAACTGTTTTCGGGTTGGGTTGTTTCATTGTAAGATTCATTGACATTATCGAGTAGGGGATGGCTAACGATGACCGATACAACATATTCGAGATGGCAGAATAATATTGGAATTCCACTCCTCTAGGCCCAACTATAACTTCATGTCCCCCTTTCATGAACGAGCTATGACTATTTCTAGTTTGAAAGAGGCTTTACTAAAATTAAGGAATGAAATACTTCATCGGGCGACTAAAAGAGATTCTCACGATCAAATGGTATATTGTGAACTTTTAAGTGCTTTAACAATACTGAAATTGAGTGATATTGAGCTTCTTTGACTTGTCTCATCGAGAAGCTTAATTTGACTATAAATTCGTCAAAATTGGATTTTGTTTGAACCTCCAATTAGCTACTTAAAGTTTCTAAAAGTGGTTTAATGGCTTGATTAGAGTTTAATTTGACTCAGATTTGGACCAATTTTAATATCATTGTGTTCGTCTAATCGAGTCGGTCAGTTTTCACTGTAAGTTTGCTGAAATCGAAGTAATGAATGATTTTTAATTGAGTTTGAATGTTTCTTTTTTAAAAAGTATTATGAGTTGGTGTCACGTATCAGGATCCTTGTCAAATGATGAAAAATTTGTTGATAATGTATTTACTAATATTCTCGGTGTATCATTGAAAGATTTGAGTTTTATGAATATAAAAGTTAAAATTGAAGTGTTAGATATGTATATACATATATAAAAGGTCTTACATATGTAAATTCATTAGAATTGTGTGGTATGTATGTAAATGCTCCACATACATGATTTCCAGCTTACTTGAATTGTAGGCCTGCCAACAATACTCTTATTATCAAGACTTGTTCAAGGCCAACCCGTCCTTTCCTTACAAGATTAAATCTGCATGTACAGTCCTATTTTCTTGTAACATTCTACAATTAACGAGTCTTGATGCACTTGTTTCTGCATACCACTATTAATCTGCAACGGAACAATTGTTTATAGGGTGAAGATTTTATGGTACGCTCAGCTAAGAGATCGATGACCCGTGAGCTGGAAGCCCTGCTTGAGGTGGTCGATCCGCAACCATACCCGGAATTAGGATCAAGGCGACCAAAGCTTGATCTACCAACCATCTCCTTCCCAACTGAGATTGCTTCCGGCTTGGCTGATGTCCTCTGCCTGCTCGATCAAGACGACGGTAGCAGCAGCATCCTGCCCGACTTATCGCTCTGATACTCACTTTTGTAACAGAATGATTGTATTACATCTCAACTCAGGATGTTATTTGGTGGGGCTTATTTGACATGTAGCGCTCCACTATTGAACTCTGAATACATCTGAAGTTCATATGTATTTTTCTTGTAACAGAATGATTGTGGAAGGTACTCAAAATGGAAGGATTATTAGGTATGGTGAACATAAATGTGAAATTTTAGTAGTAATATAATGATATTATATCACAATTATAATATCTTGATACTATATCAAAATATTATAAAATTCATACCTATATCTATATCTATTTCGTTTGCCTCGGAATTTGTGTGTGTGTTTTTTTTTTTTTTGGTGATGGTGAAAGGCCAACGGCTGGCAACCAGTTGTATGATTGATTTGAACGGGACCTGTGTCTTCTCAATCTACCCTTGCGATGTAATGCCAGGATGCATTTTCCCTGTGGGGAGACAAAAAAGTGCTATCTGCCATTTAATATTTGTACAAGTTGGCGACATTTTCGGCTGCGGCCATGGCTATCTGCATAGGGTTTTAACGGCCGGTACATCATGAGAAAGCCTGCCACCAGCAGCATTCGGTAAAATAAATTCTTACATAAAGCAAAATAAATTGTGAAACTTGCAGGTTTTGAGTTTTGTTCTTCCATATAGTAGTAAGTTTAATGTCTTATCTGTATGTATGCATGTATGTATGTATGTAAATTAGCCTAAAATTAGAAGAAAAATTAAATTAAAAAAAATGTATTTTTGAAACTAGCGGCATTTATATATATACCATTCATTTTCAATGCATTTAAACATCCAAAACTTAAATTTTACTTTTTTACATTACTATCACTCAATATTTCATATCACATTATAATAATATTATTATTTAAGAGTTGAAAAAGTGAAATGAACATTTTAGGGTCCATTTGGGGCAGCTTATTTAGTGCGGTGACGTTTTGAAAACGCACTGTCCTGTTTGGGTAAACTGCGTTTTGACAGCTTCTGCGTTTTCAAAACGCAGAAAACAGCATTTTCACACCGCACCTATCTAGGTGTGGTGGGAGCTTATTGACAACGGTATGACTTTTCCAAAAAAAATAAAAATTTGTAATAGCCACCACACATAGCTTATCAGCATATTATTTTTAATCAGCTTATCAGCAGATTATTCAATAAGCTAGAGATGTTCTAAATATATCGTTAGTGTATAAGTAAAGTGACATGTATGTAAAAAATTGAATTTAGATGTTAGATATATAAATACATGAGACTTGAATGATATGCATGCAAATCATACAATTATTTATACTTATTTGACCGCTCATCTGGCAAAGTTAGTACATGAATGTTTGTCCTGATTTTCAGGCCGCTTGATACTGCAGTGGAGGACCATGGCTGGATTGGATTGGTCATAATTGGTTTTTCTTGCCTTTATGGCCGAGGGAGACCGCTTAGAGCCAAACTATTTTTTTTTAGAAATGATGAGAGGATCTCGGGGAGCAAACACACAATTATAGTAAGAAATTTTGGGTTCCGGAGCACAATCTGAAGTTTTTAATGTTATTGTTGTAATGTTTTTACATTTAATTTGTACAAGCAAAATCAATTATAATTTCTTTAGTACTAAAAATACTCTTTGTATTTTCTTAGTTTTCAAAGTCATCTGTATCCGATTGAGCATTATGATGTGGCATTTATCCGTCGGGAGAGATCTAACTCCATCACGAACGAAGGTCAACAATTCTCTCAAAGAGTCATCAGGCTTACTCGAACAATTCGCCAGGATTCCTCATCCATGGTGAGGGGGTGGTTGGAGCCGCTCTAATCTTAAAGAGGCATCCAACACCTCCAGATCAACCCTTTGGTCATAGCCGCTTAGATCATAACTAGGTCGGGCACCATCTCATGCTTTCGGCCCATAAACACATGGATCATAACCGGGTCAAGAGCCATCTTAGGCTCACGACCTATAGTTACTCGTATCATAATCCAGTTAAATGCCATTCCAGGCTCGCTATCTTACGACTATGTATTGCACAAAATACATAGTCTTAAGCTCTCTTATGAAGCCCTAAAAATTATTCTTATAACAAACCCACAAATTTCATAAGCAAATTTTCTTCCAAAGATGGTTTCCTGCTACGTCAGCTTGTTCTAGCTTAAACTGGCACGGTCACGTCTAGTCTCTGAAAAGGGTGGCATTTTCATGCTCAATTCAGGGGTGGTCATGCCAATGGTCTGGAATTGTGGTGAGGTCACGCCACATTTTGGCATGGTCAACCGTTGTTATCAAACATGTGGCATGGTCATGCCGCCTCCAAGCGTGGTCACACCACTTCAGGCCACTTTTTTGTTGGTTTTTCTCATATCAAATTATCGTATTAAGCACTTGTAACATGCACAACATTGAGAAAAAACTTTCTCAAGTTTAAAGATGTAATAAGGAAGTGGAAATAATATGTAAAATTCTGGAAAACGTGCATGTAAAATCACATATAATTGACCATGCCATCAGTTAACTTGATGATAGAAAGGTCTTGACACGATTTTATGCAACGTCGAGAGGAAATCTCCCCATACTAGTGAGAAACCGCAAAAATTAATCCATATGAGAATACAAAAGAAATTGTGATGGGTTTCCTTGGGTGTAGTAATTCCTCATTGTCTCCTCCAAAATCCTTTTATTCATGCATGGGCCAGTAATGAGTGTGGAGTAACCTAATCTTACAATGCTCTGACAACTAGGTATGTAGACTATGGACCGGTGAATCACTATCCCTATATCTATTATCTTCCCTTATTGATACAAAAGTTCAGGACTGCCCGGTCTTTTGTGACGTCAGTGAGGCTTGTGAAGGGGAGGAAGCGAGCTATAATAAAGCAGTGCCAGGTTCGTGATGTAAGATTTATGTGTGTGAGTGGGAAAATATGCATTTTTTTTATTGAGTAGAATGTTATCATAGCGAAAGGAAGCATCTATATTAATGAGCTTTTATGAATCAAAAGAGACAGGGCATTTGGTTCCCTTAGTTCTATGAGCCATGTGAAGAAATATGAAAAAAAAATCTTAAAGAATGAAAGAAAGAAAACTTATATGCACAAAAAATCCTTGTCCTGTTATCAGGATAAATGAATGAAATAAAGGGAACTTAGACTAGTTTAAAAAAAGTAATGGGTGTCACGATGCTTTGTAGAGGCAGTAAGATGCTGGAAAGAGATAGACTATAGTGTCAAGGCACTATCAGGGAGTGTTGTGGCACTACAAACAGAAAAGCAGTGAAACACTATGGTGCTATATGAAAGCATGACAGTACTACAATAAGTTTACGAGAGGGGACAATAGTGATTGGCATCAAAATCTTGGAAATATGGACACTATGGTGCTAATAATGGGTGTGGTGGTTCAATGGTCCCAAAATATATAGTAAAAAAGGCATCCTAAAACCCACAAATTACCATAAATTTACCATCAACTCCCATCATTTTCATACCAAAGAATCATGTTATTCATCAAATCAAAAACATGCAATGTTGCAAGGATGTGAGTGAGATAATGAAACTGTCTCAGATTCTTGACATGCAAATAGGTAAAAGAGACATGACAAGAGTTTGAGTGGTACTAGACATGCAGCACTGTGACACTTGTTAAGGAGATTCAAGGGTGTTATGCCACATGATAGAATTCTAGAGAGATCATTAGACAATAGAGCTCTATGGAGCACTGCAATGCTATCAAGTGAATGTTATGGTGCTATCAACATAGTGTTGCATTGTTATAAGCTCAAAACTATGATGCTATTGGGATAGTTTCTAATAAATCAAGCATGATATATTCATGATTATCCAAATTACCACAATGATGATATATTCATGCTTATTCAAATTACTAAAATCATACTCATTCACTAACAAAATGTCAAATAAAAATGAGCAGATAGTAAGATAACACATAGGTTACCGTTCAAGAAGCCCTTAGTTTATTGTTCTCAACCTGAAATTTACAAATTTATTTGGGATGATCTAACTCAATGAGTTTTCAATTATTCTTATTATCTCCTCCTCAAAAAGGTCTTTAATCTTTGAGTATTAGCTTTGAAAGTATGAATGGTCCTTCTATCCTCAATATTTATATCCTCAATAGGGTAAACATTCACTTTAATAAATAGATCATACTACCTAGACTTAAGCTTCCTAGTAAATAATTTCAATCAATCATTATTTAATAAAATCTCTTATTAAGGCTCAAATTACTTCTTAGCTAGCTTTTGATTATGCTACTTTTTCATATGCTCCTTATAAATCTTGACTTCCTCACATGCTTGTAACCTAATTTATTCAACCTCATTTGACAATAGTACTTTTTTCTGTTGAATCATTCAGATTATGGCTGAATTCTTTAACATCGCAGTAATCCTTATGTTCTAATTCTAAAGGTAAATGATAAGCTTTACCAAAAATTAACATATAAGGATACATTCATATTGAGATTTTACAAGCAGTCCTATTGGCCATAGTGCATCATCTAACATAAATGATCAATCCTTCTTATTAGGGTTAACTATTTTCTTTAAAATTCTCTTGATGTTCTTATTTAAATTTTTTGCTAAAAAATTAGTCTGAGGATGATATGTAGAGATAATTATATGTTTAAGTCATATTTTGTTATAAATGTATCAATTCCTTAATTACATAAGTAGCTCCCTCCATTACTTATAATAACCATTGGTCATTCAAATCTACTAAATATAAATTATTTTAAAAAAAATTTAACACCTTATGAAGTACAACTACTTAGAGACACTGCATCCATCCATTTTGAGACATAATATACTAAAACTTAAATATAATTATATTCTAATAATGGTACAAATGATCTCATAGAATATGTTCCCCATACATCAAATATTGTAACTTCTAAATTATAATTTAAGGTCTTTTCATTAATTCTAAGAGTCTTTCTTACCTTTTGGCATTTATCAGTTTTGTTAACATATTCATGAGTATCACTAAATTTGGTAGGCCAACAATTAGAAAATTTTGAGTTAGGTCATTCCATATAGTTATTGATCAAGATGCAAAAAATTCAACCATATTTTTGAATTGTCCCTTATGGAAAAAGAGAATAATCTAAGCATAATAACATTATCAAAGACACCGTCAAACTTAATATTTGCACGAATTTCTAAAAAACAGATAATTTAAAGGTCTGTATCTACTAAAGGTGACCCATGAAAAAAAAAATTAAACTATTTGAATGATTCCAAATTTTTGTTCAAACTTTTTAACAGTGGTAGTAAGTCTATTACTGCTCTGATGCACTCAATCTACCAAAGGCAAAATTCTAAGGTAGACCAGGTTGATGATTTTCTTCCTAAGTTTTTGTTATTTCTTCTAGTTTTTTATCATTTTTAGATTGTTTGATTATTTTAATATATATTTTTTTCAATTTTAAGGTCAAAAGATACAAGCTCACATAGTTCAATCCTAGATATGCAACACTTAATACTAATTAGTACACCTAGGCTAACAATTATAAAGTAAGCATAAATTAGAATACAAATAGTTAACTAATAAAATTAATATGGGACATAATGCAAAATAATATAAAATGATGTCAAGCATTGTGACACTAGCATATTGGCATTGTGATGCTATGCCACAAAAAAATTTGATACAAAAAATCAAAATATATATTCTCAGGTACAAACCAGAAAGCATTTTGTAGTGTTAACAAAATTAAATAATAAAATGGTGTAAAAAACTTCATCTATTGTGTAAACAACACATGTTTCAACAAGCATACATGTCAATGAAGAAGCATACAAATTAAAGTCTGAATCTTAATCCCATATGGAACTTGATTAACTCTTGAGTTAGGCCAAATATTAATTTAACAAACTTGTAGTTTTATTCAATGTTTTCACTAAATTTTAAAAATGAAAATTAGAGAATGCAAAAGAAATTTTGATTTTTGAAGCTTTCAGATTTTTAGACAAGATTCCTTTGAATTATTATTTTATTTAAATTTGAAATTATCCAAAAGTTTATTAATGTCTTTGATAATCGAGGGTCACTCCTTATTCTTTGTTGAGATATTAATAATAAAAAAACGCAAAATATTCCACATTCCTCAAATAATTGCACCTTTTAGTAACAATACACCTATTCAATTATGGAAATATTTGTAAACGTAGTTGTTTCACTAATTTTCTTCTGAAATCTCTACATCACAATAGATTTTAACAATCAATCGAACAATTTGAAAGTAAATAAAAATTAAAAAGCTAACACCTCAACATGATTTCACGAAGTTCAGAACACAACTTAAATTAACTTATAAACTTAAACCAAACACTGATTCAAATGGAATAGACTTCGTTACCAACCATCTTTACTAACATGAAAAAGTGTTGACAAACTCCCAAAAAAAAAAAAAAAAAAAAAGAGAAGAAAGAAAGGAAACATTCGAAATGAGATTTCAAAGTGTCTCTCGGTCTTTAGCTTTGCTCCATCAGTAATGTACTTAATTCTTAATCTCATTCTCCTCAAACAAATATTCACTAATTCGCTCTTATAGCACACACTTACACTTTACGCTCTCATCGTTACACACACTACCTAAAATGTTTCCCAACCGGTTTAAGCACTCTCTTTTATAGAAATTCCCTCCATATTTTTGTCAAAACTATCAAAATACAAGGCAAACTGTCTATGATCGGTTCATAGTGTTGTGATGTTAAGATGTGGTGTTGCGACGCTCCAATGGGCACTAGGTTGCTACTTTCCGGCAAATGGTTGTTAAGCTCTCGGGTTTTGGATGCTAGTTCTAGCACAGTGATTTCCTAAACAAGGCATTGGTGCACTGATTGTCCATACTCTAAAGTTTATGGTTGAAATTTTTATAGTTGGGAGTTTTGTTAGGCAGTACATCAGTGGCACTAAGCGCTGGTATTTTAGTTTTGAGGTGTTGTTGGAGCATCATCAAGACACTACAAATTATTTTCCTTTATCCTAATTTTTTTTATGTTAGATTCCTATCGTAAACAAAAATAAATACCAAAGAAAATTATAAAGCGGAATAAAAATAGCTAAAAATACACTCAGTTATGGACATTTTCAAACACTTAATATTAATGTAGAGAAAAAAATTATTTTAAATAGAATATTTAAAATGCTTACCATAAATATATGAACCATAAGTATAATAAGAATAAAATTTTATTTTAGGCAAGTTATCAATTAAATATAATTTTGCAACTTATCTAATGCATGTATGTTAATAAAACATAATCTTATATTTCATAATCAAACATCATCAAAATGCATTTAACATAAATTAAATTTAATATTGTATTATGTGCATGATCTAGATCTATTAAATAAACATTTTTAATATTTATCCTCTACCAATAACTTTGTGACTTCTTTTTCTCTATTGTGTTTGTTAACTCATAGTCATATATCAATATTTATCTATTCAAAATAATTCCTCACAATGTATTTTTAGTTTATATTGATGAAAACATTCTCATAAGCAGTGATGATAGCCTTTTGTTGTAATGACACTTAAGCTTGCTTCATAATTCTCAATCAAAGTCTCTTATTTTCTTGGTGTTGAAGTCATTTTCTCTTCTCAAGGTCTTCATCTTTTTGAAGACAAATATATTCAAGATATTTTGGAAAAGACTCACATGACAAATACAAATGAAGTCACCACACTTATGAACCCTAACCACATGTCAACCATCGTTGATGGCACCTCTCTCATTAATTCATATGAATATCATTATCTTGTTGGCAGTCTTTAATATTCCTCTTTCACTTGAGCAAACATTGCTTTTGTAGTTAAAAAACGTTCTTAACTTATGCATCAAGCAACCACTGTGCATTGGAGTGTTATCAAACGTATTATTTGTTACCTTCGAGCCATTATCAATCATGGGTTATTTCTTTGCTACCACTCCCCACTTTAAGTGGCTTCTCTGATGTTGATTGGGGAGGGAAAATTGTTGATCGGATGGGGATGATTGCTAATCACACGTCCACAAATATTTATGTTTTTTTTCTTGTTCATAATGCTATCTCATGAAGCTTCAAGAAAAAAAAACACACAGTTGCTCGACTCTCCACTAAAGATGAATAATGTGTCATTATTTCTGTCATAGTCGAGCTCACATAGTTACCATCACTTTTTCAGAAACAATCCATTCAACTGCTAACTACACCAACTATTTACTCTTGCATTATCTGTGTCACTTATGTGACAATCCAATTTTTCATTATAGAATGAAACATATTTTCATCAATTATCATATTGGTCGACATAATATTAAAATGAAGACATTTGTGTCTATCTTGTATCTTCTGATGATCAACAAACAAATGCACTCACCTAGCATCTCTCTCACCATCGTCTTAGTTAACTTCATGTTAAAGTTAGTGTTTTCTCTCGGAACTCAATCTTGAGAGGGCACATTAAAGGAATAGTATAAACACATTTCAATATATTTTATATTTATTTTTTCAATTTTATCTCATTCTCGAAAATTTTCATTTATTTCAGACGTTAATATACATTCCTTTTTTTATAATAATACACATCTATAACCACTGTATAAACTCAATAATGTAAATTAACTTCTCTCTTAAATTGTTTATGCCCCTTCAATTTCAACCACATTAAAACTTAGGTAGTCTCTATTACTTGCTTAACTTGATTTATTTGGCCTTGATAATGTAAGTTTTTATGAGCATTTTATATGAGTTTATATAAGGTTCATTGATCCTACTTCACTATATCTCTCTCCTTATCTCATCCAATAAATTCCTTGACAAAAAAGAAAATTTCATATCATTATCCATTTTTTCCTTCAATAATAACATTATTTAGAACTATTTTTATTGTAAATTTTGTCAAATACATAAACGGGTTGTTTGGAAAAGAATTTAAGCCTAGATTTAAACAAAATTTAACTTAAATCCTACCAAATACTGAAAAAGTTCATTTTAATCTTTCAGATTTACTTGATCAAGATTCCACCAATTTTGAACCTAAATCCCCAATTTAATAAATTTGATGCTAAATTCGCCGCGAGAACACAGTACGGGGAAGAAATGGAGCCTGTCATCATAGTATCAAATATGTGTTGAGGAAGGACTTCTTCTTAAGGTAACGAAATGTTTTGTGCAAATATAAAATGGATTTGTCAGTTTATAAAAACAAATTGTTTGAATAAAGAAGCAATTGAGATTTTGTGTGAGTTTTATTAGCTTGCTTGCAAATAAGGTAGGTTACAGGGGTATAACGCGGATATAACTCGTCAATACCCTCCATATAACCTATAGACGTACACAGCTCTGCGTCCGTTAGACGTAGACAAATATTTATCCTCCTAAACATTTTGTAATCCAAATAAAAATTAAGTAGCGCCATGAGAAGGAAAATAATTATCCTACATTTTGAATTTAATTGAATTTAGGACATCCTACAGCCGTTGTAATTTACTCCAACTTTTTTCTTTTCCGAAATAATGATCCAGCCTTCCATCATCCTCCTTTTACCCGTCTGTCAAAGCAAATCAGACGATTGGATCATTGATGCTTAACAAAGGTCAACCAAAAAAATCCCTCCAAAAATCTTTCCTTCCCGGATTGATTTGCTTTCTTCCCTCCATTAATGCTGGTTTTGCCTTCCCATGCTTCGTTTTTTGCAACACGGTCTCTTCCTCTCCCTCGATCCTCTCTTCTTCAATGTCGCAGGAAATGAACAGAACCACTTTTGTTCCCAGTCCTTAACTTTATCCCCTGAAATCAAATGTTCAAAAATCCCGGACAACAAGCAGCTTCGCTTTTTTCTTTACTCCAGGCTTCTGCTCTGCTTTTACTGCGTTTATTTATAGCCGTTTTCTACATAGGAACGGAAATGGGTTCCCATTCAGCCATGCCGAGTTGGCTGGAGAAGTTGCTTGCGGAGAAGTTCTTCAGTCCGTGCNCGATGCTAAATTCGCCGCGAGAACACAACACGGGGAAGAAAGGGAGCCTCTCATCATAGTATCAAATATGTGTTGAGAAATGACTTCTTCTTAAGGTAACGAAATGTTTTGTGCAAATATAAAATGGATTTCTCACTTTATAAAAAACAAATTGTTTGAATAAAGAAGCAATTGAGATTTTGTGTGAGTTTTATTAGCTTGCTTGCAAATAAGGTAGGTTACAGGGGTATAATGCGGATATAACTCGTCAATACCCTCCATGTAACCTATCGACTTACACAGCTCTGCGTCCATTAAACGTACACAAATATTTATCCTCCTAAACATTTTATAATCCAAATAAAAATTAAGTAGCGCCATGAGAAAGAAAATAATTATCCTACATTTTGAATTTAATTGAATTTAGGACATCCTACAGCCGTTGTCATTTACTCCAACTTTTTTCTTTTCCGAAATAATGATCCAGCCTTCCATCATCCTCCCTTTACCCGTCTGTCAAAGCAAATCAGACGATTGGATCATTGATGCTTAACAAAGGTCAACCAAAAAAATCCCTCCAAAAATCTTTCCTTCCCGAATTGATTTGCTTTCTTCCCTCCATTAATGCTGGTTTTGCCTCCCATGCTTCGTTTTTTGCAACACGGTCTCTTCCACTCCCTCGCTCCTCTCTTCTTCCTAGTTGCAGGAAATGAACAGAACCACTTTTGTTCCCAGTCCTTAACTCAACTTTATCCCCTGAAATCAAATGTTCAAAAATCACGGACAACAAACAGCTTCGCTTTTTTTCTTTACTCCAGGCTTCTGCTCTGCTTTTACTGCGTTTATCTATAGCCGTTTTCTACATAGGAACAGAAATGGGTTCCCATTCAGCCATGCCGAGTTGGCTGGAGAAGTTGCTTGCGGAGAAGTTCTTCAGTCCGTGCGCACACCACGATGGCGTCAAGAAGAACGAGAAGAACATCCTATGCCTCGATTGCTGCTTTGGTTTCTGCCCCCATTGCATCCTCCCTCACTCCTCCCACCGACTGCTCCAGGTCTGACAGATGAAAAACACCGTTTATTCTTTCTCACGCTTGACATGCTCTGAAATCCTTTATCTGTAAAAGATTAGAAGATACGTGTACCACGACGTCGTCCGGGTGGAGGATTTGGAGAAGCTCATCGATATGTCGTTGGTTCAGGTAAAGTAAAGAGCTTTACTCCGATGTTGTAGAAAGGAACGACTTTTGAATTGGAGAATTTGTTTCGTTCGTGGTTGTGTACAAATCAACTGTTCTATTGATTATAAATTTGTAATTTTTTTAAATGGTTTTCAGTCCTACACGACGAACAGTTCAAAGGTGGCGTTTTTGAAACAAAGGGTGCAGAGTCGTCCCTTCCGTAGCTCCGGCAATGGCTGCCGCTCGTGCGACCGACCACTACAAGAGAGTTTTTTGTATTGTTCTCTATCCTGCAAGGTAATGCGAATGAAAACGAGAAAGAGAGTTGCTTTTCAATCTAATGATTCTTCTTACCTGCTCAGGTGAAGCAATTGATGATGAGTGAAGGTGAGCTCTCCAGACACCTTCGTAAGTGCGATTATCTTCCGCTTTCCATCGACGATGATGGGCATCTCACGCCGGACTCTGTTCTAGAGTCCCCCGGTTGCGATTCCTCGGGTTCTATGGGAAGTGGGGGTGCAAAAGACTCCATTGGAGGCGGTGGTGGAGGTGCCCTTTGCGGTGCGGTGAATGAATCCTCTATTAGGCGGAGTCGAAGCTACGCAGGCGTGTACTTTGGGACTGCGCTTGAACCGTTCGGTTCGTTGCGCAAGAGGTGGAGGAAGATGCACCGACCCAGCCGGTCTCCCCTGTTTTGATATGTGGCCTGTGATTTTTGGCTCCTAGGGTTTCTGCAAATTGAGAATTTATTTTAAACTGAAAAGATTTTCTAATTGTGCTGCTAAATTGAGTGTCTTTTTGTCTATTGCAGAAGAAAAAAAGGATTTTTTTGAATGTTAGAAGCTTTATGCTACAGAAATAGTAAAGGGTGAAATTAGCTCAAGCAGGCAAGCTTCATGATAAATCATGGCAAACACATAAATAACTTTCAATGTCCTTGTTCATTTGAATTGCATCACCTTGTTGACAAGACTGGCAATGGTTTACACAATTAAACTATTCTTTATTCATTAGAGAATCCTTTTGTTAGTTCTCATAAAATCATACATGGCACATAATTCTTATGTATTTACATATCTCACAACTAAATTTTTCATTTTTAAACACATAATGCTATGCATGTAAATGTGAAAGATTAGAGGTGACATGAAAATACATAAGAATTGTGTGTTGGGCATGTAAAATATCCTATAAGTAAATGTGGGATTCAATTTTGCTCCTTATCATCATGTTTCAGATCATTCCCAATTGCTAAAATTACAAATCTATACAACGATCCATATTTATAGCTTAAGAAAAATTCAACCAAAAAATCATTCACATTTTTTAGTAAGAGAATTTCCTATAAGAAACATCAAGCATGCAAACAGTATGTAAATTTTGATGTACTTCTGTTGCCCAAAATGCAATTTACCATAAGCATCAAGTGTTATGTATGTAAATGTCCCAACATTTTTTTGGGTGGTTAGGATTGATTTGATATATTGTTTGATCGACTTTAAAGTAGTTTATTGGAATAACAACCACTCATCCTGTATGCTTAAGATCTTAGTATCAATCAGGAGTAAATGAAATCGAGTAAAATTAAGAGTTTTCTTCTTTGCATTGCTGCATTAAATTTCTTAGTTTAATTGTACAAATTTTTTTCTTTTAGCTGAATATTTAGATTAAGAATATGTATTATTAAGCTGCCTAAAATAGATTATACACTTTATTATGTACCCAAAATAGATTGTACAGACTATGAAAAACAAAGGAAAAAGCATTCAACCTATTTACTCAAAACATTGACATCTAGATGCACAATGGAATCACCATGTTAATTGGAGAGAACCTAAATCTATATATTTATTTTTTTCCAATTGATTGAAGTTGATGCATGCTTATTTACTCATTTTTTTTATTTTCTTGTGCAGGCTTTGTTTGATCCAATTTGGAGACTTATTTAATGGCAAAGCTTAATTAGTGTTTATCCATCATATTCAAATATGGTGGATATTGGAACAATTTAGGAATACAAAAAGAAAAAAAAATATTAAAGTGGCATGCAAAAAACTATTAAGTTTCAAAAAATGTTATGAGCTTTCTAGTGTTAAATGAAAAAGAAATAGAGATGATTCATTATTGGCTTGGATGACATGAATTTAAGTTACATTATAACAAATGTCGGACATCACTTAATGATTATAGCCATATAACAAATAATGTTAAATTTATAGAGAAGGTTGGTCACTCAAGTGGATATAGCTGAGTTGGGTTAGCAGTCATCACATAGACCAGTAGAGAATTTGTTATGTGTTCACAAGATTCAATGATGCATGTTGATAAAATGTTAGAGCTATTGCACACTGTGTCTCTATTTATGATCAGAATATTGAAAGAGAAGTTTGTAATGAGGAATATCTAGTGAGCCAAAATGAATTGAGAGTTGGATCACCTTTACATAACTCAAAGTTTCAAATAATTTGATCGATCTGCTATAATTAAGAATAATTTTGCGCTAAAAATTATAGCTAACAATATATCTCATATTATTTTTGTTTTCTCCCATCTATGAAGGCCTTGGAGAGTTCGAGCTATTTTACATGCTAATGGTCGATCCTTTCAGTTGAGGAAATTATAATCAAGGCGGTTCTGTCTGGGGGTGAATATAACTGAAGATAGGCAAACAACTTCTCATGTTGCAAATGAGATTGAATAAATTGTGAAGAAGAATCCAAAAATCCGCCCTAAGCAGATCAACAATATTTTAGAGGGCTCATATAGGTTATATATCACGATCATATCTAAAATTGTGCAGATCGAGAGAACAAGCTAGATATAATATTTTGGGAGCAATGATGATAATTATAGGTGTGTATCAGTGTTATTGGTGGGAAAAATTTTATTATGATGTTGATGTGCCCACCACAAGTCTTGAAAATTTTCTATCAAAATGAACAGATGTGTTATTTCAAGAATAATATACTACTCCAAGAGTTAGAAATATTGTCTTAACATGAATCTAACTCTCTGATGAAGATAATCTTTCAGAACTAAGGGTTTATATTAACCAAATGTTTTTCTCCTATCTTATGGATGTAAGGGTTTATTTTATCATGGGATTTGATATGTCTGCAAAGTTAATTTCTTATATTTAATTAGATCCGAGGAGTTGTGGACTCCTGAAAAAACTATATTAAAGTATTGGATTATATTATACGAGATTTCAAGGTTGATATTTTAAAATAAAAAGATTTATGATATGAAGAGATTTTCAAATGAGGGAGTATCAGGATTTGGAAAGTTTTTTCTAGAACTCAAATGTTGAGACTTATAGCATTTGGTGATGTGCTATGAAAAGGCACAAGAAGTGGATTAAACAGCTTTGTGAAGCAGGAGTACCTTGGGATTAATATTGAAAAATTATTGGACTTGATTTAATTTGTAAAGGTTGGATTTGCAAAGCTTGAATTTAAAAAGGTTTGAATTGTATTAAAAGGTTGATATAATTTCAAAATGTTGGAGTTGAATTGAAATGTTTGATTCCAAAGTTGTTAGCATCAATTTTTTTATGTCAATCATGTCTGACATATGTTTTTGGAGTTATGAAACCTTATTTAATACACGTGTCACCGTGACTCGAAACATCAATAAAATCCTTTGCGCACGAATCAAGCTCAAATTTGGCTCGATCATCAATAAATTTGTACAGACGACCTCAGATTGCAAAACAAACCATGTGAGCATAAGGCTGTCAAAAAAGCTCGTTGTTCGCGAACAACTCGTGCTCGGCTCGTTAAGCAGCTCGTGTTCGGCTCATTTGTTAAGTAAACGAGCCGAACATGAAAAAGTTTTTAAAGCTCGAAATATAAATGAGCCGAACACGAACAACTCTTTGTTCGCTTGTGTTCGACTCATTTTAGTTTGAAATAAAAAAAAATTATTATATAATAATATATTACATATATTAATATATATAATAATATATTATATATTTTTATATCTAAGTTTAAATCGTAACACCTTGTGTGTTAATGTGGCTTGTCGTTTTTTTTTCATACATTTAGTCTATATTCAAATCCAACATTTTACATATATTTTTTTCAATTTAATTTTAACGAGCTAATTTCGAGCCAAACACTAGTTGAACACGAACATAAATATTTAAATCTAACCAAACACGAACATACTGTTCACGAGCTGATTTTGAACTCGAGCAGTTTCGAACGAGCTGAACACGAGCCAAACCTGAGCTCGCTCAAGCTCGGCTCGTTTACAGACTTATGTGAGCGCGTCCGGAATGTTAATTTTTTTATTGTGAGGACACGCATATTGATTGGTTTTCGTGCGCAAGCGGATGACACGCAAATCAATGTATCAAACTATAATAATTAAAATTAATAAAAAAGAATGGAAGGTTTTAAAACCTTTCTCTCGAACAGCAAAAAGGGAAAAATTATTGCATACATACATCGCATGTAAAAATACATGTGTTGTCCAATCCTGCAAAACGACCATGATGCAGTCAAATTAAAAAAAAATGTAAAATGAGGCTCACCAAAACATATGTTGATCGTAGATTACGTGATTTACGGATCGATGCATCATGATCTACGGATGGATTGCATCATGCTCGCAAAAAAGGGAAACCCGATTCTTTCAGCGCGCATCTTTCTCCCTCGCGTCGGTCCATGGCTTGGCTCCCTTCTCGTCACCTCGCCTCGCCTTGCCTCCCCGGCCGGTAGCAGCTCACGCCGGCCCTCGCGCCCTTCTCTTCTCACAGAAGGAGCTCCTCCTTTTGGATTCGCACAGCCGCACAGCCCCTTGTGTCCCGAAACCTCACGTACGATGCCTCCCACCGGCGAGCTTTCTGGACTCCGGCGACCCCCAAGGCTTCTCACACTGGCGTCCTAGGACTTCTCTTGCGAAGTATCTCTCACTCTCCATGCAAGCTGCTTCCTCTCACAGGCTGAAAGGTTTAATACCCTAGTGCTACCTTCTTCTCTTCCGAGATATGCGCTCCCTTCCTCTCGGTCAAAAGCTGCTGGCGGCGGACCGACGCTGGCAAATTTTCCGTCAGCAATTCCCTTCCTTCATGCACCTCCTCTTTCCGACGAGTCTTCTTGACGCACTATCAATTAAAACTTGCTGGAACCCTAAAATTAAATTATGCACTTATTCATCATTTTTACAAATTACAAGAATCATGCATCAAACTCTTATTCCCCAATATGAGCACTTCGTTTTCAATCATGACTTTGACTCTATGGGACCATGACAGACGACAGAGATGTGGATAACTTTAAGTTCTTTCTCATCAACCATCCACTGCACTTTCATAAATCAAAAAAGATTTTTCAAAGTGCCAAATAAGGTATATGCGGCATATGTACCTGACCCTTATTAACACAAAGAAGGTAATAGCTTCACAGCAGAATCAATTTTAAGAGGTCAAATGAAACAACCATCCTGGAAGTAGAGTTTATGGGAGTAAATCGAATAAAGCTGCAGAACAATAATACACAAAGTATGCAACTTCATTGTTGTCAGCTTATTTTCTGAATCTGATAATGATAAGCCAAAGGTAGACAAGCTGAGAGGCAACCTGGAACTTTAGGATAAAATGAAAAATAGTTAAAACATTTTGCAATTGATAAAATGAAATTGACTCATATACCTGGAACTTTAGGATTTCAACTAACGATTTCCTCTTTAAATGAGGGCCAACAAATAACTGATGTTGCAAAATTGTCTTGCAAAGTTGTGTTGCCTTCCAAAATTAAGAGTAATAATAATCATCTTAATTCTTAGGCATCATTTTATATTCTTATTTTAAAATGATTGCAAACTTGTGTTATCTTTCAAAATTAAGAGTAAGATAATCATCTAAGACATCATTTCATATTCTTATCTTAAAATGGTTGCAAACTTGTGTTTCCTTCCAATATTAAGAGTAAGAATAATCATCTAAGGCATTATTTCATATTATTATCCTAAAATGGTTGCAAACTTGTGTTGTCTTCTAAAATTAAGAGTATAACAATCTAACACATCATTTTAAATAGGGAAGAACAAGCCTAAACCACAATATAAAGCAAATGGGACACCAAAAAGAACCACTTTAAACCCCTCAATAGAGTGCACCACAATGAGAGAAGAGCTTCCTAAAGAAGAAAAGCATAAACGAAAACCAAAATTTGAAGTCCAGTAGGTTGGACTGCAAATAATGTAAAAGAACTTGAAAAACATAATGCCCCAAAGCACAGGGCATAAATTATAACAATTGGATACATCCATACCACATCAAAACCTTCTCAAAGCACTGACATAATATGGAGCATAAAATGTAACAATTGGATAAATTCAGACCACATCAAAACCCTCTCAAAGCACAGACATATATGTAACAATATGGCGCAGCAGACAGATGATTCCAAAGCACAGACATAATATGAGGCAAGTGACATAAAATGTAACAATATGGGGCAATAGACATATGATTCCGGGCCACATTAAAACTCGTTACGGAATATCATGTAGGTACTAAAAATTAGCCAATAATATGCAACAATTGGATACATTCAAATATAATCATAGTTTAGAATAAGTCATAAAATGTAACAGTTGGATACATTCAAATATAATCCAAATAGTACTTATACAATTTCGCTGTGTGAAAATATCATAATTGGCAAGATGAAAGCTTAATTAACATCATTTCCTCCCTCTCCTCAATTTACTCGGGTAAAACCACTTCAAGTTGTTCATCTTCAATTAATTCTTGCTGGTAGGAAAGATATATAAATATCAGTTTTAAGATAAAAAAGTACATATACTATAGAAGCTAATTCTTGAGAGAAATTATCATGTGTTTTCAAACGATTCGTGGAAGATCTAATCTAACTAGATGAGCATATTAATGCATTCACTATCTTTGTCGAGAGTGAACTTCTATAATCATTTAGAACTCTTCCACCAGTATTAAATGCAGATTCTGAAGCAACTACTATTATTGGAATTGATAATATATCCCTAACCATTTTTTATAAGTAATGATACTTGAGAGTGCTCAACTTCCACAACTCAAGAATATCAAAATGTTCATTATTGACCAAAAAAAGACTCTCCTCGAGATAGACTTGTAAATCTGATTTTGATGGTTGAATATAATCAGATGAAATAACAAAATCAGTAAATTGAAGCATGCAATCAAGACTTTGTGAATTAACTGAATCACTTGGCAACTCCGAAGAAACATTGTCACTTGCAGAACTGGAACTAGCAATATCGCTTGCATACCGATTGTAAATTTCCAACAAAACATCTTCAACTTGTTTAATTTTGGAGTATAATTCAACAGATGTATACGTCTTTGCAAAACTAAAATGTATGAACTTCATTTTCAAATGAGGATCCAAATTAGCTGCAACAGAGATTAGGAGATTGCACTCACCCCAATATTTATCAAATTTACCTCTTATAGCAAAAGTCATGTTCCTAATATAATCATCAGATGAAGTTGACTCATCCAGCAACAATTTATTTATATGGAAAACAACAGGTAAAAAATATATTTGAGGTTAGGTAGGAAGAACCTAAAATCAATTTTTGTCACGTTAATAAAAATAATAAAATTCATTATATGCATAAAATCGCAGAAAAAACATAATTGAGGTTGTGTAGAAATAACCTAAAATCATTTTGTCACATTATTAAGAACAACAATAAATTTTCTGATTTTGTCATATTTCTCTCAATCTAAATCTGAAGATAACCAACTAAAATTGTTATCTCGATTTAAATAGTAAGCGAACACCTTCCGAAAAACAAAAGCAAATTCAAGCTTCAAGAATGTTGAGTTCCATCTTGTTGGAACATCGGTACACAAACCATTTGAAGTTGATATCCCTAATTGTCAGGATATCTCAACAAATGTATGCAACCTTGCCTATGACTTCTTCAGATATTTGATAGACTCTCTAATGTTATAAATGATGTCATTAATCTCTCTCAAATCAACTTGCACCATAATATTTAATATATAAGCACAACAACGAACATAAAAGAAATATCTCTTAAAATGCAATTTCCCTCCTCATAAAATTTGATTGGAGCAAGCTAGCAACATCATTATTACTAGAGTTATCTAAAGTGATAGTAAAAACTTTTTCCTGTATCTTCCAATCTATCAAACAATCACAAATGATATCATAAAAGAATGTGCCAGTATGAGGTGGATCCATCAATGAAATTAATAATTCATTTTTGTATCTTCCAAGACTGATCAATGTAATGAGCAGTTAGACACATATATCTGCTTGTTTGATTGTAAGTCCAACAATCAGAGGTTAATGAAAACCTGTGAACATCCCTAAATTGCTTTATAAACTTCTATTTTCAAACTCATAAATCTTCATGCAATCAGTTTTTATTGTGTTCCTTGAAACTTTCTCATAATTTGGGTTGAAGGACTTCAATAAAATATTAAGTCATGTATGTTCAACAATATTAAAAGGAAACTCATGCACTATAATCATTTTGGAGATTATCTCTCTAATCTTATGTTGATCATACCTTTTTGTATCGTGAAAAACTGGAATCTCAACATTTGCATCAAAATTAGTTGGCATAAAATTCAACATTTTTTGTTTTTTTTTCAGAAAGACCAACGACTTCCTTATTTTTAGCTTTGCTTTGTCAACATTCCCTCACATGACATAAAAGTTTAGAAGTAGTTCTTATTTTAGATTTTTAAAATTTTATTCGGCAACAAATGCACTGTCAAAAAGTAGTTTGAACC
Source organism: Phalaenopsis hybrid cultivar (assembly GCA_002079205.1). Lineage (NCBI taxonomy): Eukaryota > Viridiplantae > Streptophyta > Magnoliopsida > Asparagales > Orchidaceae > Phalaenopsis > Phalaenopsis hybrid cultivar. Next base: position 54,930 of record JXCR01147410.1, read on the forward strand.
CTTTTAATTGGAAATATTGCTTCCACAAAATACTCACACACTGCTGACTTCCTCCTCCTACCCTTCTTATTAAAGACTTCTTCACTGCTATTATCAATGACAACTTGAGGTACTACTTCTGGCTATTTACTTGGTAAATTAAGATTGGTAATTTCGTTGTTATTTTGAGCTTCTAGTAGCAACTGATTGTTGGATGATTCCAATTGTGAAAGATTTAATTCGGACATATTTGCACTTGCACACTAACTGAAATCAAAACTACGGAATTAGTATTACTTCATACATGCAAGCATAACCATATATTTATTTTGCAACATTACCATACCAAATATAACATGCAAAAAGGCAACACCCATATCTTTATTATTTATAAAACCAACCCCCAAGTATTTCTATTTACAATAACACCATTTAATTCTGAGAAAGCGTGGGTTTACACAATTAGATATAAAAACCAACTTTCACAAAGATGATCCCATTATCAATTCAAGAAATATTGTTCGAATGATTATCAATGACAACTATTATCAATGACAATTATTCACAAAGCGTGGGTTCACAAAGATGATGATCCCATTTATCTGCTCTGATAATAAATAAAATATCAAAGAACGATATACTTTGCAAAAAAAAAATAGTACCACAAAGAAATGCTAATTTAATAAATATATAATAAATTGTTTGAATGATTGAATGTCTCTAATTTGGCCTAATGGGTGAGCGAAAAAAGGTGACACTCAATTTTTATGTGGCATATATTATGTTCAGTAAAAGAGTGACAGACTTCTCATCATGTACTTACCAACACTTAATTTATCATTCAATGATATTTGGAGGAGTTTTTACTTATATAGCTTGACTGAACATTCAAAAAAGGTCACATCAGTATATATATAAGCTACATGGGATGCTAACAGATACAACTATTTGGCTATTAGTCTTTGCAGCATAATATTATACTATAATAAAGAAACTATTCAATAATTCTTATATAACATTTTAGATAAGAAAGAGAGGAGAGCAAGGGAGAGAGGGTGAGAGAGAGAGAGAGAGAGAAATAATTGATGAAACAATCTTATAAAGCATTTTAGATAAGAAAAACTTCTTCTCCACATGATTTATACTACATAGCATTTGATGATCCAAATCAATCATGTACATGTCATTTTAATATAGATATGAATCATATCTAGCATACAAATAAAGAGATGTCCAAGGTAACCATCCTTTAAGAACTACATCTGAGTAGGAGAAAGTAAAGAAGAGATGAGTTTAAGACTAATTCCAGACACAGCTTGATGTGCTTGCACTTTTTTTTGTTCATAAACAAGTTAAGCCAACTTAAAGCTTTAAGTGGAGCCCTATGAGCAGTATCTTACTTTTTTAGCATACATAAACCCAAGCATTACGATTTGGCAAAATGAGAATAATACATCCATTTACATGCAGTTCACAACGATGCATGCCCTAAACCACCAAAGTGAAACTGAAGTTCAAAAATAGTTTAGAAAAAGAAATGTTATTGTTTTGAAAAACTAAATGAAAGAAGCATTGTGCTCTTCGGTCTTCACAAAGTCATCCATAAGAAAATCAAAAATTATGATTTAAAGGCAATAGCTGAACCACAACACATACGCCTAAACCTGTACGAATCGACACACAAANGTTAGATTGTTTTGTGGTTGGAGATTTGCAAGCACCTGTTTATGGATGATTGTCGTTTTTGCGGCTCCTGATGTTTTCTCCTCTTATCTCTTTCATGTTTATGTCATTTTTATTTTTGGGCTCCATTCACACCTTATCACTTGGCTTTATGATTAAGCTTATTCTCGGAATTGCAAATGATAATGATGTATTGCTACATTGGTTGAAGTGAATACAATTCTTTTTGGAATTTCAAAAGAAAATCAGGAAAAAAATGTTCTAGAAAAAGCTCAAAAACATCTTTATGGAGAATATCATTTAGTTCTTTTCTATCGGTGATCGAAGCAACATTAGCCTGCTATGAAAAAATGTAGATAATTCTTCATTTAAAATGATTTGTGAACTGAGACTCTATTATTTGCACAAAAGGCAAGCTCTCAGTTACTCATTATACTCTTGGTTAGTACTCTTGGTTAGTCGGTTAGTAGTTCAAAGTGCCTTAAAATTAGTAGGCAGAATTACATTGAATTGGAAAGCAAAAGCTTTGTTCATATATTTATTATTTGAACTATTCTCTTGAACAGCAATTGAATTGGAAAAATTTTGTTTGGTTCAAAGACCATGTTCTTAAAATGTGCTATATTTGCTTGAAAGATTCTTATACGTGGGTTGAAAATAAAAGATTCCTTCGCTTTTTACCCTGCCAAACAATTATATAGCTTGGCAAAGTGTAACAAATTGACATATATGAGTTTCCATTAGCCCCATTCTTATATTGACGAGGGGAGGGAGGAAATGATGCTAAACCATATGAGTATCCAATGTTTTTGTTGGAATTATAAGTGTTGCCTTTACTTTATGTTTTCTTTTGTTGTTCTCTAAGAAAATGCAGATGCTACAAGTTCTCTGAAAGTGATGAATAGTAAGCTCGGGGAATGAACTCTGTGCTAACTTGTGATATTTTCATAGTGTGAAGGATTTTATATGGCTAATTAAGCTTTCATCTTGCCAATTGTGTTATTTTCTCACTGTGAAAATGTATAACTATTGTTTGGATTATATTTGTAAGCTTTGAATAGAGAGAGGTAGATGTAACTCATTTGGAACATGCAGTACTTGATTTGCAAATTTTTTATTGCTTAAAGTTATTGTCATTGAACTTGTTGAGTTTCTTTGTCCTACACGTAACCCATTTGTTGAGTTATGTCATGGTTAGTGAGTTCATTTTTAAACTATCTTTTATTTATGTGATCTCAGGATCTCATTTGATGCTTTGGTTGAAGAATGTTTTTAGTTCTGTGGGCAGAATTTTACTTCCCATAGCTTTTATCCAATGCATGGGTCCTTATTTTGTCTTATGACTACATTTGGACCTATAGGAGTTTCCATAGCAGGTTTGTATTTTATGTTATATTATGAAGAATTGGTGTGGCCTTACAATGTATGCCATCATGGCAGCACTTGGCACCTTGGCATGGTCCTGTAAGCAATAGAGAAGGGATGTGTGGATATGCTGTCGGTTTTCTATTATGCCCGATAACTGTTTGCAGGCTTCGAAGGTCTGTGTGGGAGGGAGTAATGTATTATGCATCAGGGAGATACTAATGTATGAATCATTGTGGGTGTAATGTGTTTTGCTTCTATTATGGCAGATTCCTGAGATGGGATCCCTCATCGCAGCCCGTTGGTTTTCTATATATGCTGCTGGTTTTTTTTATGCTTCAGAGAGGGAGTAATGTATGAATCAAAGCTTTGTATCTTCCTCTTTGGTGCTATAATAAAGTTGTTGGTCTCTTTTGTCGTGCATGTAGGTCATTTTGACCGAACCACGTTAAACTCTGTGTTTTTTTTTCATTTTTATGCTCCCTTAAATTTGTTGTTTTTATTGAATATAATGCAGCACCCATGAATAATTCTCATGTTATAACTTCTAAATTATGTCATTGTTGTGTTTCTTTTCTTTTTTATATCGTAGTTTTAAATGGGTGGTAAGGCTAAAGAACATGGTTCACCAGCATTCTGGGAAAAAGAAACCAAAATATTGTTTTGCGACCTTTGTATAAAAGAAATAGAATTGAGCAATAGACCAACAACATTTTTCAATAAAGAAGGTTGGCAGAATATCATTAAACATTTTAAAGACTTCACGGGACGGGAGTACGATAGGCGACAAATGAAAAACAAATGGGATCAAATGAAAAAAGATTGGAAAATTTTGAAGGATTTGAAACGTGGTTCAACTGGTTTGGGTTGGGATCCGATAAATCGAACCATTGATGCCTCGGAAGAGTGGTGGGCAGAAAGGATCACGGTTAGTAATTTTAATTTTTCATAATTTCCATAATATCTTTCCTTTTAAAGCTGTAGAACTGATTTGGGTTTTTTTTCAGGTGGTGTCCGCGGCGAAAAAGTATAAAACTTGTGGAATTGAACCCGATTTGGAGGAGAAGTTAGACCTGATGTTCGGGGGTGTCATCGCCACAGGAAAATATGCATGTGATCCCAACGAGGTAGGATTTGGTGAAACACAGGATAATGTTGCTGTCAGCTTATCAGATGATTAACCTAATTTTCTAAGTCTAGGTCCCACTGAGAGTCAATCCACAAACCACTCGAAGCGATCTAGGTTCAAGAGTTAAAAAAAGGGTGGAGCTGCTTCTATCAGAAACCATATATCATGCCTTATGGATTCTTCCAACGATGCCCCTTATAAAGTGCAGAAAACGTCAATTACCGAGGTTGTGGCAATTTTATAGCAGGATCTGAGTATTACAGCGGATGATGAGCTTTACTACTTTGTTGTTGAGCTACTTCTAGATTCAGTTCAGAGAGATTTTTTCACAGCAATTGCCAAAGAGCGAAGGGTGTCGTATCTACGACATTTCTTTGAGCGCAAGAAAATTTGAATGAAGTTTTTTAGTATTTTGATATATGTTTATTTGAACAGTTTATGAGAAGACATTGTTATTTGAACTGTTGTTGATTGAGACTTTTCAGTTTAATTTGTTATTTACATATAACTATCTTTATGAAAACTGCGAAAATCTAATATGTTGGTAAAAGTTCCTTAGAAGATTCTTTTCATAGTGATGAGGGGCATACCACAAGACTTTTCACAAGCAGTTAGTGTAGATCAGAGTTAGTGAAAACTGCTTGTGTTATTACTTGTCACAGGTTAAATAATAGACTTCTTTTCATAGTGATGATTAGCTTAATGATTTATTTTTCTTTGTCATAATATGTCCAGTATGCATCATTATGGACGCAAGCCAAGTACGTCGTCGAAGGAGAAACACAGCTCTCAACTTGCTCGTAGAGTACTACAATACATAGATCGACCGTTCTCCCTGTTACACTTCATCACATTTTGGAAACAAATGGGTTGCGAAAATGCTTGCTGGACATCCCACAAGATTTCACAACATGTTCCGCATGACACAGGAGGTTTTTACAGATCTTTTAGCAGAACTCATTGGATCTCATGGCCTCCATGGGTCTATGAGGATAAGTGACCGTGAGGACTTGGCGATTACTCTTTATATATTATCACAGAACGAGTCAATGCGTGATGCAGTGGAACGCTTCCAGCACTCATCAGAGACTATTAGCAGGTACTTCTCAGTGGGGTTGAGTGCTTTGGTGAGCCTCGTCAAACAAGTCATAAAGCCAACGGATCCAACGTTCTCACGAACTCCTACGGAGATTCGCCACGATCGACGCTACATGTCATTCTTTAAGGTACTGATTTAATCTTATATTAGTGAAATTTAACATGAAAGCATGACATTCATTAATGAATTACTAACACTCCATGTTCAGGATTGCATCGGTGCCATAGATGGAACACATGTTGATGCACGTGTTTCAAATGATGAGAAAGTTGCATTTATCGGACGAAGTGGAACCCCAATCCAAAATGTCATGGCAGTTTGCGACTTTAATATGTGTTTCACATTTATCATGCCTGGTTGGGAGGGTAGTGCACACGATAACAGACTTTTCAAGGGTGCAACACGGAATCCACATTATAGCTTTCCCCATCCTCCTCAAAGTATGTTGCGCCACGAAATATTTATTGTATTTTTTTAAATGTGAAACAGAAGATTCAACACCTTACAGCTAAGTATTATTTGGTGGATGCTGGTTATCCGTTGCAGCGAAGGTATCTCAAACCATATCCTGATACCAGATATCATATACCTGATTTTGAACGAGTAAGTAATGTTACACGAAACAGAAATGAGGTGTTCAACAAAAGACATTCCTCTTTGTGAGGCGTCATCGAGAAGACTCAACAAAAGACATTCCTCTTTGCGAGGCGTCATCGAGAAGACATTTGGTGTCTGGAAGAAGAAGTAGGTGATATTACGTGATATGCCTCCTTACCCATTTCCAAAATAGGTTCAGATTGTAATAGCGATGATGGCAATACACAATTATATTAGTCGACACCCGTCTCGATATGACGTTGATTTCCTCAATGCTGAAGCAAATCAACATGAAATAGTTGAAGACCCATCTGAAAACCAAATTTGTAGTTCTATGTTACGAGATGAGAGCGAACAATCAACCATTTGTGAGAGCGAACAATCAACCATTTGTACTAAGGAAGGGGAAGGTGCAATTGAAATGGCGGTCATTCGAGAACAAATTACTAATGCGTTGGTTAATATGAGATTGATTTGTAATTTGTTATAAAGACAAAACAAATGTAACTTATGAGTGTTTGTTAGTAGAAATTAATTTATGTGCACTGGTGATATAATAAATAACTTTATTAAGGGTTAAAGTTTTTTATAAATGGTTATGGAAGATCATTTTATGGATTACAATGCCCTATATTATTTGCATTTAGCTGGAAGTTGTTTAGATTACAATGACCTATATGATGTTAAAAAATTAAGTGTCATCCAAGAAAATATGTAAGTTTAGGTGTCTAATTGTTGAGAGAAGAATTATGTGGTATTTACGTAAATGCCCTAAGTTATATCAACTTTTGAAGAATTCAAAATAGAGAATTAATTTTATGCTTCTAAAATATATGTTTCTAAATTTTTATATGTATAGATGAATTAATATTTGTATACATTGATATATAGATAAAGATAAATTTTAAACCTATATGTTTTCAAAATTACAAAATATATTTTAAAAATTTTCTATAAAAATGAATATTAAAACCAATATATTTCATTTAATTAATCAAGAAATAATATTTTTATGAATTTTATGTATATTACACTCATATTTATACAAATAAATCAAAAATTAAAAACAGTTTTAACAAACAGGGGCAGTTTGGTCATTTTTACATGAAACAACTGGTTTTTCCCACAGCTGCACCAAACAGACAGTCAGCTTCCCCGCAGCTGCTTCGCCACAGCTGCTTCTTGGGGCAACACAGTTGTAGCTGAAAAGCTGAGAATCTGCAGCTGCGCTAAACATACCCTAATACCTAGAAACGGGATGACTGTCCCCCTTCTTGGACTGCTTACGGTCACCCTTCACTGTAACAGTTGTCTGATCGCATTCCGCCTGGTTACCCTCACCCAAATCCGCACCATTGGTATCTTCCAAGGTCTTCATAGTCTCCTCCTTATCCTCCATTATACTCTTCCCTCACAATAGCAAAATCCCTAACCTTGAAAATGAACACGATGAAGGAACCCTAGTGGCGCGAATCCCTTTTTTCGAATACAATTTCTTACTATGTGATTTTTTTTAATTTTTACTAGGGTAAATAGGTTATGATGAGTTACGTGAGGGTTACATCGCAGTTATACCAACGTTACATGCGCAGTTCCATCGGGTTACATGCGCGTAACTCGCTAATACATTGAAGTTACACGAAGGGTACAATGGCGATTCAGCGTAGACGATGTTACACAGACATTACATTCGGGTTACACGTGCGGTACAGTCTCTAGGTTACACCGGTGTTACATATAATGTACATCCAGGGGAGTGATCGCGGAGGTTACACCAGATTTACAACAAGAGTACATGCGGGTTACAGGGGCGTTACCACAGAACTTACACCAGGGTTACATCTAGCGTACACTCGCAGTTCATGGTCGTGACCGCGGAGGTGACAACGGAGATTACACCGGGGTTACATAGGGCTTACAAGGGTGTTACAGAGGGTGACAACGGAGATTACATCGGAGTTATAATGACGGGTCGGGTCGACGGGTCACGCATGGTAAAAAGTCTATTTATTTTAGGGTGGGGCCGGCAAAGCTGATGTGTCTTCATCTAACTAAGGAACGCGTGCATCTTATATCTTATGTAAGCAAATTTTTTACCTGGCGGAGGCACGCAAAATTTTTCCCTGGTGGAGGAGGGATTATTGCGTGCGGACACCGCATGCATCTCTGCATGCGGTGTTCGATCTTGGCCGTAGATCACAGTGATCTACGGTCAGGATTATTTCTGTTTTTTACAAAAAAAAATAAAAAAATTTAGGCGGGGCCCACCGAAATACATCAGGACCGTAAATCAGGTGATTTACGGTCCGGATCGGAGTCCGCACGCATGCNCCATCGACGATGATGGGCATCTCACGCCGGACTCTGTTCTAGAGTCCCCCGGTTGCGATTCCTCGGGTTCTATGGGAAGTGGGGGTGCAAAAGACTCCATTGGAGGCGGTGGTGGAGGTGCCCTTTGCGGTGCGGTGAATGAATCCTCTATTAGGCGGAGTCGAAGCTACGCAGGCGTGTACTTTGGGACTGCGCTTGAACCGTTCGGTTCGTTGCGCAAGAGGTGGAGGAAGATGCACCGACCCAGCCGGTCTCCCCTGTTTTGATATGTGGCCTGTGATTGTTGGCTCCTAGGGTTTCTGCAAATTGAGAATTTATTTCAAACTGAAAATATTTTCTAATTGTGCTGCTAAATTGAGTGTCTTTTTGTCAATTGCAGAAGAAAAAAAGGATTTTTTTGAATGTTAGAAGCTTTATGCTACAGAAATAGTAAAGGGTGAAATTAGCTCAAGCAGGCAAGCTTCATGATAAATCATGGCAAACACATAAATAACTTTCAATGTCCTTGTTCATTTGAATTGCATCACCTTGTTGACAAGACTGGCAATGGTTTACACAATTAAACTATTCTTTAATCATTAGAGAATCCTTTTTGTAAGTTCTCATAAAATCATAAAGGGCTTTTACATACATGGCACATAATTCTTATGTATCTACATACCTCACAACTAAATTTTTCATTTTTAAACACATAATGCTATGCATGTAGTGAAAGAATAGAGGTGACATGAAAGTACATAAGAATTGTGTGTTGGGCATGTAAATTATCCTATAAGTAAATGTGGGATTCAATTTTGCTCCTTATCATCATGTTTCAGATCATTCCCAATTGCTAAAATTACAAATCTATACAACGATCCATATTTATAGCTTAAGAAAAATTCAACCAAAAAATCATTCACATTTTTTAGTAAGAGAATTTCCTATAAGAAACATCATGCATGCAAAAAGTATGTAAATTTTGATGTACTTCTGTTGCCCAAAATGCAATTTACCATAGGGATCAAGCGGTGTGTATGTAAATTTCCCAACATTTTTTTGGGTGGTTAGGATTGATTTGATATATTGTTTGATCGACTTTAAAGTAGTTTATTGGAATAACCACCACCCATATTGTATGCTTAAGATCCTAGTATCAATCAGGAGTAAATGAAATAGAGTAAAATTAAGAGTTTTCTTCTTTGCATTGCTGTATTGAATTTCTTAGTTTAATTGTACAAATTATTTTCTTTTAGCTAAATATTTAGATTATGAATATATATTATTAAGTTGCCTAAAATAGATTATACACTTTATTATATACCCAAAATAGATTGTACAGACTATAATGAAAAACAAAGGAAAAAGACATTCAACATATTTACTCAAAACATTGACATCTAGATGCACAATGGAATCACCATGCTAATTGGAGAGAACCTAAATCAATATATTTATTTTTTTCCAATTGATTGAAGTTGATGCATGCTTATTTACTCTTTTTTTTTATTTTCTTATGCAGGCTTTGTTTGATCCAATTTGGAAACTTATTTAATGGCAAAGCTTAATGAGTGTTTGTCCATCATATTCAAATGTGGTGGATATTGGAACAATTTAGGAATATAAAAAGAAAAAAAATATTGAAGTGGCATGCAAAAAACCATCAAGTTTCAAAAAATGTTATGAGCTTTCTAGTGTTAAATGAAAAAGAAACAGAGATGATTTGTTATTGGCTTGGATGACACGAATTTAAGTACATTATAACAAATGTCAGACATCACTTAATGATTATAGTCATATAACAAATAATGTTAAATTTATACAGAAGGTTGCTCACTCAAGTGGATATAGCTGAGTTGGGTTAGTAGTCATCACACACATGTTGATAAAATGTTAGAGAGCTATTGCACACTGTCTCTATTTATGATCAGAAAAGAGAAGTTTGTAATGAGGGATATCTAGTGAGCCAAAATGAATTGAGAGTTGGATCACCTTTTCATAACTCAAAATTTCAAATAATTTGATCGACCTGCCATAATTAAGAATAGTTATGCGCTAAAAATTACAGCTAACAATATATCTCGTATTATTTTTATTTTCTCCCATCTAAGAAGGCCTTGGAGAGTTCAAGCTATTTTACATGCTAATGGTCGATCCTTTGAGTTGAGGAAATTATAATCAAGGCGGTTCTGTCTGGGGGTGAATATAACTGAAGATAGGCATACAACAACTTCTCATGTTGCAAATGAGATTGAATAAATTGTGATGAAGAATCCAAAAATCCGTCCTAAGCAGATCAACAATATTTTAGAGGGCTCATATAGGTTATATATCGCAATCATATCTGAAGTTGTGCAGATTGAGAGAACAAGCTAGATATAACATTTTTGGAGCAATGATGATAATTATAGGTGTGTATCAGTGTTATTGGTGGGGAAAATTTTATTATGATGTTGATGTGCCCACCACAAGTCTTGAAAATTTTCTATCAAAATGAACAGATGTGTTATTTCAAGAATAATATACTACTCCAAGTGTTAGAAATATTGTCTTAACATGAATCTAACTCTCTGATGAAGATAATCTTTGAGAACTAAGGGTTTATATTAACCAAATGTTTTTCTCCTACCTTATGGATGTAAGGATTTATTTTATCATGGGATTTGATATGTCTGCAAAGTTAATTTCTTGTATTTAATTAGATCCGAGGTGTTGTGGACTCTTGAAAAAACTATATTAAAGTATTGAATTATATTATACGAGATTTCAAGGTTGATATTTTAAAATAAAAAGATTTATGATATGAAGAGATTTTCAAATGAGGGAGTATCAGGATTTGGAAAGTTTTTTCTAGAACTCAAATGTTGAGACTTAAAGCATTTGGTGATGTGCTATGAAAAGGCACAAGAAGAGGATTAAACAGCTTTGTGAAGCAGGAGTACCCTGGGATTAATATTGAAAAATTATTGGACTTGATTTAATTTCTAAAGGTTGGATTTGCAAAGCTTGAATTTAAAAAGGTTTGAATTGTATTAAAAGGTTTTATTTCAAAATATATGAGTTGAATATAATGATATAATTTCAAAAGGTTTGAGTTGAATTGAAATGTTTGATTCCAAAGTTGTTAGCATCATTTTTTTATGTCTATCATGTCTGGCATATGTTTTTGGAGTAATGAAACCTTATTTAATACACGTCACCTTGACTCGAAACATCGATAAAATCCTTTGCGCACGAATCAAGCTCAAATTTGGCTCGATCGTCAGCAAATTTGTACAGACGACCTCATATTGCGAAACAGACCATGCGAGCATAGGACTGTCAAAAAAGCTCGTTGTTCGCGAACAGCTCGTGCTCGGCTCGTGTTCGGCTCATTTGCTAAGTAAACGAGCCGAACACGAACAAGTTTTTAAAGCTCGAAGTATAAATGAGCCGAACACGAACAACTCTTTGTTCGTTTGTGTCCGGCTCATTTTAGTTTGCAAAAAAAATATATATATATTTATATATATATATATATAATAATATATTACATATATTAATATATTATATATTTTTATATCTAAGTTTAAATCGTAACACTTTGTGTGTTAATGTGGTTAGTGATTTTTTTTCATACATTTAGTGTATGTTTAAATCCAACATTTTACATATATTTTTTTTTCAATTTAATTTTAACGAGTTAATTTCGAGACAAACACTAGCCTAACACGAACACAAATATTTAAATCTAACCAAACACGAACATACTGTTCACGAGCTGATTTCAAACTCGAGCAGTTTCGAACGAGCCGAACCTGAGTTCGCTCAAGCTTGGCTCATTTACAGACTTATGCGAGTGTGTCCGGAATGTTAATTTTTTTATTGTGAGGACACACATTGATTGGTTTTCCTGCGGAAGCGGATGACATGCAAATCAATATATCAAACTATAATAATTAAAATAAAAAAAAGAAAAGACGGTTTTAAAACCTCTCTGGAACCTCAAAAAGGAAAAAATTATTATATATATGCACCGTATGTAAAGATGCAATCGTTGTCCGATCCTAAAAACGGTCAGAATGCAGTCAAAATTTTTTTTGAAAAAAAAAAAAAAATTAAAAGTGATTCCCAGTTGCCCACCCTATCGTGGATTACAGTGATTGAAGAATTTTTCGCAAAAAGGGAAACCCGATTCATTCAGCGCGCCCCTTTCTCCCTCGCGCCGGTCCAGGGCTTGGCTCCCTTCCCGTCGCCTCGCCTCCCCCGCCGGTAGCAGCCCCCGCCGGTAGCAGCCCCCGCCGGTAGCAGAATCTTCATGGCGCACTCTCAATTAAAACTTGCTGGAAGTTCCGGTGTGATGTAAAGAGGTTCAAAATTCCCGCCTTTTTCCTCTCTATGTTTCGCACTGCTCCTACCAAAAACCTACCTTGCGGTGGCCAGATCTACGTCTGAAATCGTCATCAGCATCCCTAAGCTGACCGACGTTCCTTTTCTCCAGTAGCAGTCCCACACGTCTGAAATCGTCATCAGCTTCCCTAAGGTGCCTGTTTATAATGTAATAACTTGTCAAATACAAATATTTTGAGAGGAACATTAGAGAAGCTTGTTGATATTGAATTAATTAATGGAGATTATTCTTGATGGCTTTCATCCTAAAAATTTCCTTCAAAGCAGCAAAAAAATACAAAAAAAAAAAACGCTTGAAGCTAAAAGCCAACAAGAATTCAGGATTTAGGAAAACACAGAGAATAAAAGCAGCAAAGTTGGCCAAACCCCAATTGCATGTCTCAAGTGCATCTTATATCAAAAATGAATACAATTAACTGAGACAGGAAAAAATATGCAAAATTATTAAAATTAAAATGTTTTATATACATACTACCACCCAATTCCTATGTATTTAGGCATCTAGCACCTACCGTTTATTTTTTACATTTATAACACCCAAATCCTTCATTCCCAAGTTCATCTTATATCAAACCTGAATAAGAATGATTGAGAGTAGAAAAATACAAAATAAGAATGAACACCATTGGCTTATGCACAACTACTCTGTATTTTACAATTCAATGAAGGGAAAATAAATGTTCCAGAAGTTCAGATTTAATTAAGTTTCAATATATTAAATTATTAATAATACAAAATTCTATACGAAAGGACATATCAACATTACATGTTGCAGATTGCTTTTGCAGGTGTTCATGCACCATCCTTCAAAGAGCACGGCGATGTTCATCATCACCAACATATCTAAGAACCTTCAAATTTTGACAGAATTTATTGAATTCTGAAAGTCATCTATCTGTGATGCTTAGAGCGCACAGTACCATGTTAAATTACATAAAAAATTACAAACAGCTAGAATACATGCATACTAATTCGCATTAAATGATGCAAAATTCTGAAACTGAATAATTCACTCGCAGAATGTAAATATTGCCTTCGAAACACTGAGGTTCAAGGATCAATATGCAGTAGTAGAATTCCATTGATGATGAACTCAAGAGATTATCATATTACAACTCTATTTAAAAAGGACTACAGATCTAACACTTAAATACTACAATGCAAACTTTAATAATTTACCAGAGATGCCAAAAGATGCTAATATATGTCAAAAAATCCTTTGGCAACCAACAAAACGGATGCATATTTAATTTGAGCAAATGGATCAAATATTTGATTAACCGGTGGATAAGCCAAGAGATGCCCTCGAATGAGATGTATGCATATATTATGGTGGGGTTTAGATAGCTAGCACAGCAATTGCACATGAGATGTAAGTGAAGGAACACAACTTTTAATTTCAAATGTAAATAAAATGAAAATTGCCCCCAGAACTTCCACCGACTTCACGAGCCTTGTTGCCCACCAGTCCCACGGCTTAATTGGCCCAAGTGTGTGGTGGATAACTTTAAGTTCTTTCTCATCAACCATCCACTGCACTTTCATAAATCAAAAAAGATTTTTCAAAGTGCCAAATAAGGTATATGCGGCATATGCCTGACCCTTATTAACACAAAGAAGGTAATAGCATCACATCAGAATCAATTTTAAGAGGTCAAATGAAACAACCATCCTGGAAGTAGAGTTTATGAGAGTAAATCGAATAAAGCTGCAAAACAATAATACACAAAGTATGCAACTTCATTATTGTCAGCTTATTTTCTGAATTTGATAATGATAAGCCAATGGTAGACAAGCTGAGAGGCAACCTGGAACTTTACGATAAAATGAAAAATAGTTAATACATTTTGCAATTGATAAAATGAAATTGACTAATATACCTGGAACTTTAGGATTTCAACTAACGATTTCCTCTTTAAATGAGGGCCAACAAATAACTGATGTTGCAAAATTGTCTTGCAAAGTTGTGTTGCCTTCCAAAATTAAGAGTAATAATAATCATCTTAATTCTTAGGCATCATTTTATATTCTTATTTTAAAATGGTTGCAAACTTGCGTTATCTTCCAAAATTAAGAGAGATAATCATCTAAGACATCATTTAATATTCTTATTCTAAAATGGTTGCAAACTTGTGTTTCCTTCCAATATTAAGAGTAAGAAAAATCATCTAAGGCATTATTTCATATTATTATCCTAAAATGGTTGCAAACTTGTGTTGTCTTCCAAAATTAAGAGTATGACAATCTAACACATCATTTTAAATAGGGAAGAACAAGCCTAAACCACAATATAAAGCAAATGGGACACTAAAAAGAACCACTTTAAACCCCTCAATAGAATGCACCACAATGAGAGGATCTTCCTAAAGAAGAAAAGCAGAAATGAAAACTGAAATTTGAAGTCCAGTAGGTTGGACTGCACATAATGTAAAAGAGCTTGAAAAACATAATGCCCCAAAGCACAGGGCATAAAATATAACAATTAGATACATTCATACCACATCAAAACCTTCTCAAAGCACAGACATAATATGGAGCATAAAATGTAACAATTAGATAAATTCATACCACTTCAAAACCCTCTCAAAGCACAGACATAATATGTAACAATATGACACAACAGACAGATGATTCCAAAGCACACACATAATATGAGGCAAGTGACATAAAATGTAACAATATGGGGCAACAGACAGATGATTCCGGACCACATTAAAACCCATTAAAGAATATCATGTAGGTACTAAAAATTAGCCAACAATATGTAACAATTGGATACATTCAAATATAATCATAGTTTAGAATGAATAAGTCATAAAATGTAACAGTTAGATACATTCAAATATAATCCAAATAGTACATATACAATTTCGCTGTGTGAAAATATCACAATTGGCAAGAGGAAAGCTTAATTAACATCATTTCCTCCCTCTTCTCAATTTACTCGGGTAAAACCACTTCAAGTTGTTCCTCTTCAATTAATTCTTGCTGGTAAGAAAGATATATAAATATCAGCTTTAAGATGAAAAAGTACATATACTATAGAAGATAATTCTTGAGAGAAATTATCATATGTGTTTTCAAACGACTCGTAGAAGATCTAATCCAACTAGATGAGCATATTAATGCATTTACTATATTTGTCGAGAGTCAACTTCTATAATCATTTAGAACTCTTCCACCAGTACAAAATGCAGATTCTGAAGCAACTGTTATTATTGAAATTGATAATATATCCCTAACCATTTTTGATAAGTAATGATACTTGAGAGTGTTTAATTTTCACAACTCAAGAATATCAAAATGTTCATTATTAACAAAAAAAGACCCTCCTCGAGATAGACTTGTAAATCTGATTTTGATGGTTGAATATAACCAGATGAAATAACAAAATCAGTAAATTGAAGCATGCAATCAAGACTTTGTGAAATAACTAAATCACTTGGCAACTCCGAAGAAACATTTCTACTTGCAAAACTGGAACTAGCAATATCGTTTGCATACCGATTGTAAATTTCCAACAAAACATCTTCAACTTGTTTAATTTTGGAGTCTAATTCAACAGATGTATACATCTTTGCAAAACTAAAATGTATGAACTTCATTTTCAAATGAGCATCCAAAATAGCTGCAACAGAGATTAGGAGATTGCACTCACCTCAATATTTATCAAATTTACAAATCAATTTTTGTCACATCAATAAAAATAATAAAATTCATTATATGCATAAAATCACAGAAAAAACATAATTGAGGTTGTGTGGAAAGAATCTAAAATCATTTTTGTCACATTATTAAGAACAACAATAAATTTTCTGATTTTGTCATATTTCTCTCAATCTAAATCTGAAGATAACCAACTAAAATTGTTATCTCGATTTAAATAGTAAGCGAACACCTTCCGAAAAACAAAAGCAAATTCAAGCTTTAAGAATGTTGAGTTCCATCTTGTTGGAACATCAATAAACAAACCATTTGATGTTGATATCCCTAATTGTCTGGATATCTCAACAAACCTATGCAACATTGCCTATGACTTCTTTATATATTTGATAGACTCTCTAATGTTATAAATAATGTCATTAATCTCTCTCAAACCAACTTGCACCATAATATTTAATATATAAGCACAACAGCGAACATAAAAGAAATCTCTTAAAATACAATTTCCCTCGTCATAAAATTTGATTGGAGCAAGCTAGCAACAACATCATTATTACTAGAGTTATCTAAAGTGATAGTAGAAACTTTTTCCTGTATCTTCCAATTTAAAAAACAATCACAAATGACATCATAAAAGAATGTGTCAGTATGAGGTGGATCCATCAATGAAATTAATAATTCATTTTTGCATCTTCCAAGACTGATCAATGTAATGAGCAGTTAGACACATATATCCAATTATTTGATTGGAAGTCCAACAATCAAAGGTTAATGAAAACCTGTGAATATCCTTAAATTGCTTTATGAACTTCTCTTTTTCAAACTCATAAATCTTCATGCAATCAGTTTTTATTATGTTCCTTGAAATTTTCTTATAATTTGGGTTCAAGGACTTTAATAAAATGTTAAATCATGCATGTTCAACAATATTAAAATAAAACTCAAGCACTATAATCATTTTGGAGATTATCTCTCAAATCTTATGTTGATCATACATTTTTGTATCGTGAAAAACTGGAATCTCAACATTTGCATCAAAATCAGTTGGCATAAAATTCAACATTTTTTGTCTTTTTTTCAGAAAGACTAACGGCTTCCTTATTTTTAGTTTTGCTTTGTCAACATTCCCTCACATAACATAAAAGTTTAAAAGTAGTTCTTATTTTAGATTTTTGAAATTTTATTCGACAGCAAATGCACTGTCAAAAAGTAGTTTGGACCCCTTTAATTGGAAATATTGCTTCCACAAAATACTCCCACATTGCTGACTTCCTCCTCCTACCCTTCTTATTAAAGACTTCTTCACTACTATTATCAATGACAACTTGAGGTACTATTTCTGGCTATTTACTTGGTAAATTAATATTGGTAATTTCATTGTTATTTTGAGCTTCTGGTAGCAAATGATTGTTGGATGATTCCAATTGTGAAAGATTTAATTCGGACATATTTGCACTTGCACACTAACTGAAATCAAAACTACGGAATTAGTATTACTTCATACATGCAACCATAACCATATATTTATTTCACAACATTACCATACCAAATATAACGTGCAAAAGGCAACACCCAAGTTTTTATTATTTATAAAACCAACCCCCAAGTATTTCTATTTACAATAACACCATTTAATTCTGAGAAAGCGTGGGTTTACACATTTAGATATAAAGACCAACTTTCACAAAGATGATCCCATTATCAATTCAAGAAATATTGTTTGAATGATTATCAATGACAATTATTCACAAAGCGTGGGATCATAAAGATGATGATCCCATTTATCTGCTCTGATAATAAATAAAATATCCAAGAACGATATACTTTGAAAAAAAAATAGTACCACAAAGAAATGCTAATTCAAGAAATATATAATAAATTGTTTGAATGATTGAATGTCTCTAATTTGGCCTAATGGGTGAGCGAAAAAAGGTGACACTCAATTTATGTGGCATATATTATGTTCAGTAAAAGAGTGACATACTTCTCATCATGTACTTACCAATACTTAATTTATCATTCAATGATATTTGGAGGAGTTTTTACTTATATAGCTTGACTGAACATTCAAAAAAGATCACATTAGTATATATATAAGCTCCATGGAGATGCTAACAGATACAACTATTTGGCTATTAGTCTTTGCAACATACTATTATACTACAATAAAGAAACTATTCAATAATTCTTATATAACATTTTAGATAAGAAAGAGAGGACAGCAAGGGAGAGAGGGTGAGAGAGAGAGAGAGAGAGAGAGAAATAATTGATGAAACAATCTTATAAATCATTTTAGATAAGAAAAACTTCTTCTCTACATGATTTATACTACATAGCATTTGATGATCCAAATCAATACATGTCATTTTAATATAGATATGAATCATATCTAGAATACAAATAAAGAGATGTCCAAGGTAACCATCCTTTAAGAACTACATCTGAGTAGGAGAAAGTAAAGAAGAGATGAGTTTAGGACTAATTCTCAGACACAGCTTGATGTGCTTGCACTTTTTTTTGCTCATAAACAAGTTAAGCCAACTTAAAGCTTTAAGTGGAGCCCTATGAGTAGTATCTTACTTTTTTAGCATACATAAACCCAAGCATTATGATTTGGCAAAATGAGAATAATACATCCATTTACATGCAGTTCACAACAATGCATGCCCTAAACCACCAAAGTGAAACTGAAGTTCAAAAACAGTTTAGAAAAAGAAATGTTATTGTTTCGAAAAACCAAATGAAAGAAGCATTGTGTTCTTCGGTCTTCACAAAGTCGTCCATAAGAAAATAAAAAATTATGATTTAAAGTCAATAGCTGAACCACAACACATACGCCTAAACCTGTATGAATCGACACACAAATGCACAATAGCCGAACTAAATTTCATAATAAAACACTTCTATCAGATCTAATCCATAAAAAATATAGATATAAATAAAACATGCAATATTTTACTACCAAAACCTTACAAAGCTAGTTTTCACTCAAAAAATCTAGTTGGTAATGTCCCAACGGGTTGTTTTAGTGCTTTATTTATTTCAACTTCAGATTTTAAATCTGTCATTGTATTTTCCAGCTTTGTAAGACGATTATGAACTGAGATTTGAAATTCCAAGAATTGTTTATGATGCTCTTTGAGTAATTCATGAATTTCTTCAAATCCAGTACTAGAGGTAGTATTTTGATACTTATCATCATGTGCTGGAGGATTAGTATGATAAGAAACTATATCATCAACAGTATCAATGAATGCGGGTGACTGTGGTTGGGATAGAACGTCCTTTTGTGGGAGATGTTGCTCAGGACTGGATGGTTCTTGAAATGTAGAGCCAAGTAGATGATGCTTGCTATCTTTAATTTCAAGAAAGTAATAAAAAACGTGCAAGACATTACATAGAATCAAAATCAATGAAAGTATGATGTGAACATAACAAATTCTATGGAATAAAGAACTAAATTGCTGACCTCGACAGATCTAAGCCTCTTAAAGGCTAGCTGAATCTTTACAGTATTCCACCTCACATTTGACCACCTCAGCATTCTTGGTCTAGCTTGAGGCAATGTTGGGAGAACTAAGGAAGTATGCTCATAAATTCGGATCTGCATTAAATATGATGAATTATTTTAAAATTGATTAAATGAACTTTTAAAATTTATTGGTAGATCATAAACCGATAGAAGAAATACAAAATCATTGATGTAACTTAATGGCTGATCTTTTTTAATTTTAGTTACACAAACATTAAGTTGCATCTGCAGAAATCCACATAATGTTGTTGGCCAATTGTACACTGCAAAAGTATCTATATTCTCGCAAATAGAAGACAATTCTTTCAAAACTCTAATGTTGCTTGAAAGAAAAAACAAATTTGAAAGTAAAAACTTGATTATTAATTGCAAAAGGTTGTGAGATGACTCCCCTGGTGAAAAGTTGAGTAGGGCTGTCTTTATTTGTCTTGCATTCATTGTATCAGACAGTGCATTAGTCTAGCATGTAGGAAACCCTCTATTGGGCATGCCTAGCAGTAATGCAACTTCATCATAAACAAATTTGACCTCTTTTTCTCCCAAATTGAATGACATTCGATCAACATCCCAACAATTTCTTATGTGCATCGTCAGAATATTGTCCTGGGGGTACAGAAGGAGTTCAAAAAATTGAGTCAAACTCATGGCTTCCAATTTACGCCATGTGTCTTCATCTACTTTTGGTCAAACATTATCGAGAACCTCTCGTACTACAGATGGACGACATCTACAATTCATTGCTTTTGGGTTCAAAAGCCTACAGCAATACTGGAGAATAGTTTAATAACATCTATATATCTGTTTGGCGACATTAGGGCTTCATTTAAAATTCATTTAACACCATTAAACAAGCTTCGATAAATAAATGAAAACAACCACAATAATCCAAACATAGAATAATTTTTACTGTATTAAAAGTGGTATATAACCTTGGACGCGATATCATTTTTGTGTTTCATAACCACAGACACGATATCACCATTTATATGAAAACAACTAGAATAATCTAATTAAGGGTCCATTTGGGAGGGCTTTTTAAGAGCTGCGCGGTCGTCTGCAGTGATTTTTGGCGAAAGTTTCTCGTTTGGTTCGCGACTTCCAGAATTAAATTTGCAGAAGCGGAAGGAAAGCGGCCCGCGACATTCACCCCGCGGCCCCGCTTTCAACCGAGATTTTTACCCTTTACCATTTTCTCGTCTCTGCTCTAGGTTCTTTCCCGCTGCTTCCCTCGCGTCCCCTTCTCTTTCTTCTTTCGTCGTCCCTCGATCGACAACACTCAGGTAAAGCCAAGTCATATATTCTTCATGTATTTTCGGATCTGAGAGGAAGGATGTTCGTTTTTGCGGCTCGTGATGTTTTCTCCTCCTCATCTCTTTCATGTTTCTGTCATTTCTCTTTGTTCCTCCTTTCCTGTGGTGGCTCTGTAGCTTAACGAACAAGTAATGGTTTTAGCTAGGCATTTTGGCACACGAAAATTAGTTCGTTCTAACTCTTGCCCGAATTGAGCCCTTAGATTTGGAGGAAGTAATTGGCATTGTCCATCGAAGTTGCAGATCTTGCACCCATATATGCATGTTTGTCGTGTTTCATTAGATTGTTTTGTGGTTGGAAATTTGCAAGCATTTGTTTATGGATGATTGTCGTTTTTGCGGCTCCTGATGTTTTCTCCTCCTATCTCTTTCCTGTTTATGCCATTTTTGTTTTTGGGCTCCATTCACACCTTATCACTTGACTTTATGATTAAGCTTATTCTCGGAATTGTAAATGGTAATGATGTTATTGCTACATTGGTTGAAGTGAATACAATTCTTTTTGGAATTTCAAAAGAAAACCAGGAAAAAAAATGTTCTAGAAAACGCTCAAAAACATCGTTATAGAGAATATCATTTAGTTCTTTTCTATCGGTGATCGAAGCAACATTAGCCTGCTATGAAAAAATGTTGATAATTCTTCATTTAAAATGATTTGTGAACTGGGACTCTATTATTTGCACAAAAGGCAAGCACTCAGTTACTCATTATACTCTTGGTTGGTTAGTTAGTAGTTCAAAGTGCCTTAAAATTAGTAGGCAGAATTACATTGAATTGGAAAGCAAAAGCTTTGTTCATATATTTATTATTTGAACTATACTCTTGAACAACAATTGAATTGGAAAAATTTTGTTTGGTTCAAAGACCATGTTCTTAAAATGTGCTATATTTGCTTGAAAGACTCTTATACGTGGGTTGAAAATAAAAGATGCCTTCGCTTTTTACCATGCCAAACAATTATATAGCTTGGCAAAGTGTAATAAATTGACATATATGAGTTTCCATTAGCCTCATTCTTATGTTGACGAGGGGAGGGAGGAAATGATGCTAAACCATATGAGTATCCAATGTTTTTGTTGGAATTATAAGTGTTGCCTTTACTTTATGTTTTCTTTTGTTGTTCTCTAAAAAAATGCAGATGCTACGAGCTCTCTGAAAGTGATGAATAGTAAGCTCGGGGAATGAACTTGCCGTGCTAACTTGTGATATTTTCATAGTGTGAAGGATTTTATATGGTTAATTAAGCTTTCATCTTGCCAATTGTGCTATTTTCTCACTGTGAAAATGTATAATTATTGTTTGGATTATATTTGTAAGCTTTGAATAGAGAGAGGTAGATGTAACTCATTTGGTACATGCAGTACTTGATTTGCAAATTTTTTATTGCTTAAAGTTATTGTCATTGAACTTGCTAAGTTTCTTTGTCCTACATGTAACTCATTTGTTGAGTTATGTCATGGTTAGTGAGTTCATTTTTAAACTATCTTTTATTTATGTGATCTCAGGATCTCATTTGATGCTTTGATTGAAGAATGTTTTTAGTTATGTAGGCAGAATTTTACTTCCCATAGCTTTTATCCAATGTATGGGTCATTATTTTGTCTTATGACTACATTTGGACCTATAGGAGTTTCGATATTAGATTTGTATTTTATGTTATATTATGAAGAATTGGTGTGGCCTTAGAATGTATGTCATTATGGCAGCACTTGGTACCTTGGCATGGTCCTGTAAGCAATGGAGAAGGGTTGTGTGGATATGCTGTTGGTTTTCTATTATGCCCGATAACTGTTTGCAGGCTTCGAAGGGCTGTGTGGGAGGGAGTAATGTATTATGCATCAGGGAGAGATTAATGTATGAATCATTATGGAGGTAATGTATTTTGCTTCTATTGTGGCAGATTCCTGGAATGAGATCCCTCATGGCAGCCCGTTGGTTTTCTATATATGCTGCTGGTTTTTTTAATGCTTCAGGTAGGGAGTAATGTATGAATCAAAGCTTTGTATCTTCCTCTTTGGTGCTATAATAAAGTTGTTGGGATCCTTTACCGTGCATGTATGTCATTTTGACCGAACCACGTTAAACTCTGTATCTTTTTTTTACATTTTTATGCTCCCTTAAATTTGTTGTTTTTATTGAATATGATGCAACACCCATGAATGATTCTCATGTTATAACTTCTAAATTATGTCATTGTTGTGTTTCTTTTCTTTGTTATATCGTAGTTTTAACATTGGTGGTAAAGCTAAAGAACATTGTTCACCAGCACTCTGGGAAAAAGAAACCAAAATATTGTTTTGCGAACTTTGTATAAAAGAAATATAATTGGGCAATAGACCAACAACATTTTTCAATAAAGAAGGTTGATAGAATATCATTAAACATTTTAAAAACTCCACGGGATGGGAGTACGACAGGCTACAAATGAAAACAAATGGGATCAAATGAAAAAAGATTGGAAAATTTTGAAGGATTTGAAACGTGGTTCAACTGGTTTGGGTTGGGATCCGATAAAGCGAACCATTGATGTCTCGGAAGAGTGGTGGGCAGAAAGGATCGCAGTTAGTAATTTTAATTTTTGATAATTTCCATAATATCTTTCTTTTTCAAACTGTAGAACTGATTTGGGTTTTTTTTTTCAGGTGGTGCCCGGAACGAAAAAGTATAAAACTTGTGGAATTGAACCTGATTTGGAAGAGAAGTTAGACCTGATGTTCGGGGGTGTCGTCGCCACAGGAAAATATGCATGCTCTCCCAGCGAGGTAGGATTTGGTGAAACACAGGACAATGTTGTCGTCAGCTTATTAGATGATTCACCTAATTTTCCAAGTCCAGGTCCCACTAAGATTCAATCCACAAACCGCTCGAAGTGATCTAGGTTTGAGAGTAAAAAAAGGGTGAGGCTGCTTCTATCAGAAACTAGATATCATGCCTTATGGATTCTTCCAACGATGCCCCTCATAAAGTGCAGAAAACGTCAATTAATGAGGTTGTGGCAATTTTAGAGCAGGATCTGAGTATTGCAGCGGAAGATGAGCTTTACTACTTTGCTGTTGAGCTGCTTCTAGATTCAGTTCAGAGAGATTTTTTCACAGCAATAGCCAAAGAGCGAAGGGTGTCGTATCTACGACATTTCTTTGTGCGCAAGAAAATTTGAATGGAGTTTTTTAGTATTTGATATGTGAGAAGACATGATTATTTGAACTGTTGTTGATTGAGACTCTTCAGTTTAATTTGTTATTTACATATAACTATCTTTATGAAAACTGCGAAAATCTAATCTGTTGGTAAAAGTTCCTTAGAAGTCAATAACTCTCATCTACACTAACTGCTTGTGTTATTACTTGTCACAGGTTAAAGAATAGACTTCTTTTCATAGTGATGATTAGCTTAATGATTTATTTTTCTTTGTCATAATATGTCCAGTATACATCATTATGGACAGAAGCCAAGTACGTCGTCGAAGGAGAAACACAGCTCTCAACTTGCTCGTAGAGTACTACAACATATACATCGATTGTTCTCCCTGTTACACATCATCACATTTTGGAGACAAATGAGTTGCGAAAATGCTTGTTGGACATCCCATAAGATTTCACAACATGTTTCGCATGACACAGAAGGTTTTTACAGATCTTTTAGCAGAACTCATTGGATGAGTGACCGTGAGGTCTTGGCGATTACTCTTTATATATTATCACAGAACGAGTCAATGCGTGGTGCAATGGAATGCTTCTAGCACTCATCAAAGACTATCAGCAGGTACTTCTTAGTGGGTGCTTTGGTGAGCCTCGCCAAACAAGTCATAAAGCCAACGGATCCAACGTTCTCACGAACTCCTGCAGAGATTTGCCACGATCGATGCTACATGTCATTCTATAAGGTACTGATTTAATCTTATATTAGTGAAATTTAACATGAAAGCATGACATTAATTAATGAATTAGTAACGCTCCATGTTTAGGATTGCATCGGTGCCATAGATGAAACACATGTTGATGCACGTGTTTCAAATGATGAGAAAGTTGCATTTATCGGACGAAGTGGAACCCCAACCCAAAATGTCTTGGCAGTTTGCGACTTTAATATGTGTTTCATATTTATCATGCCTAGTTGGGAGGGTAGTGCACATGACAACAGACTTTTCAAGGGTGCAACAGGAAATCCGCATTATAGTTTTCCCCATCTTCCTCAAGGTATGTTGCGCCACGAAATATTTATTGTATTTTTTTTAAATGTGAAACTGAAGATTCAACACCTTACAGGCAAGTATTATTTGGTGGATGTCGGTTATCCGTTGCAGCGAGGGTATCTCAAACCATATCCTGATACTAGATATCATATATCTGATTTTGAACGAGTAAGTAATGTTACATGAAACAGAAAGGAGATGTTCAACAAAAGACATTCCTCTTTGCGAGGCGTCATCGAGAAGACATTTGGTGTCTAGAAAAAGAAGTGGGTGATATTACGTGATATGCCTCCTTACCCATTTCCAAAATAAGTTCAAATTGTAATAACGACGATGACAAAACACAATTATATTAGGCGACACCCGTCTCGATATGACATTGATTTCCTCAATGCTGAAGCAAATCAACAGGAAATAGTTGAAGACCCATCTGAAAACCAAATTGGTAGTTCTATGTTACAAGATGAGAGCGAACAATCAATCATTTGTACTAAAGAAGGGGAAGGTGCAATTGAAATGACGGCTATTCGAGAACAAATTACTAATGTGTTGGTTAATATGTGATTGATTTGTAATTTGTTATAAAGACAAAATAAATGTAACTTATGAGTGTTTGTTAGTAGAAGTTAATTTATGTGCACTGGTGATGTAATAAATAACTTTATTAAGGATTAAAACTTCTTATAAATGGTTATGGAAGATCATTTTATGAATTACAATGCCCTATATTATTTGTATTTAGCTGGAAGCTGTTTAGATTACAATGACCTATATGATGTTAAAAAATTAAGTGTCATCCAAGAAAATATGTAAGTTTAGGTGTCTAATATGTTGAGACAATAATTATGTGGTATTTATATAAATGCCCTAAGTTATATCAACTTTTGAAGAATTCAAAATAGAGAATTAATTTTATGCTTCTAAAATATATNGTATATTTACATGTTCAAAACATAAACTTCTATTTTTACATACATGTTGCCTCTTGGATGAAAAGGCATATTTCACTTTTAAAGTTATTTTGAAGAATTTTAAGAATTTTGAAGTTGTAATTCCAATTACAGGTTTAACATAATTTTTTTATTACAAATAAGAGATGTACCATTTGCTAAATTGTTTAGGCAGAGTTTTGTACCATTTGCTAAATTGTTTAGGAAGAACAGATTCTGCTGCACAGATTATATAATGAAAAAAAATCAAAATAAGCTGTTTACAAAACACACTAACCAAACAGCTAAACTGTTTATTCAGAACATGGGCAAAATGATCAATTTTTCACAATCAGTTGTTTTTCATAAGCGTCAACCAAACAGTCAGACAGGTTATCCGGATCAGCTGCTCTTCAGCAGATTATCAGGATAAGCTGCTTATCAGCAGAAGCTGGATAAGCTGCAGCTGCCCCAAATAGACCCTAATTTTTATTCACAACGAGAGTTTTTAGCGTAATGCATATTGACCCCTTATAGCCATGTATGTCTCTACGGTTATGAACCCTAGCGGAGGCCGGCTCTCCACCGCACGTTGCACTCTCCTCGCGCACTCGCTCAGCCCAATCTTCTGCCCAAAATCTAAAAAATTGGGAAGTTTCTGCATAGATCTATCATCTCCTAAACAATTTTAGAAGAAAAGCAGATTTCCACTCCCATCACCGCGGATTCGATAGATCCCTGGTTGAATATATGAGAGCTAGAGACCGTGAATCTCAGCTTGGTTTCCCCTTCGTCGCTTCTTCTTCCCGACATGAAAGTCCGGTTTTCTTCATCCTCCATCGCCGTCTTTTCATTTCTTATATGTTCCTTTCTTGTAGCATTGACTGCATCGCCTGCACTCGCCAGATCCATTCCCAAAAAAAATGGTCTTGGAAGTAAAGGAAATGAAAACGAGAAGAAGGCTGACGAGGAGTGTGAGGGTCGATGGATTCACATCCGGGAGTTGCCGGCGCAGTTTAATACAGAGCTCCTCAGCAGCTGCAAATCCTTCCCAATATTCACCGACGACTTCTGCCCCTTCCTCGCCAACCATGGACTTGGCCCCCGCACCCACAACCGGTCCCTCTCCTGGTACCGCACCGACTCCCACTACCTCGAGCCCTTCTTCCACCGCCGCCTCAACGAATACCCCTGTCTTACCGCCGACCACGCCCGCGCGAACGCCATCTTTGTCCCCTACTACACATCTCTTGACGCCCTCCCATACCTGTACTCCCCGCATCTCTACAACGATTCTGCACAGCACGGCCTCAACCTCCATCGCTTCCTTGTCGATGACGATAATCCCCAGATCTGGGCTCGCCGCTCAGGCCACGACCATTTCCTCGTGATTGCCCGCCCAGCCTGGGACTTTTCGCAGGATCCAGCCTCCTACCCTCCTTCTTGGGGCACGTCCTTCCTCCACCTCCCTGCCTTTCTCAACCTCACCGTCCTCACCGTTGAATCTCGCCCAGATCCATGGCAGGAGCACGCCATCCCCCACCCAACCTCCTTTCATCCAGCCACTCTCGATCGACTCGAATCCTGGATTNAAACGCCATCTTTGTCCCCTACTACACATCTCTTGACGCCCTCCCTTACCTGTACTCCCCGCATCTCTACAACGATTCTGCACAGCACGGCCTCAACCTCCATCGCTTCCTTGTCGATGACGATAATCCCCAGATCTGGGCTCGCCGCTCAGGCCACGACCATTTCCTCGTGATTGCCCGCCCAGCCTGGGACTTTTCGCAGGATCCAGCCTCCTACCCTCCTTCTTGGGGCACGTCCTTCCTCCACCTCCCTGCCTTTCTCAACCTCACCGTCCTCACCGTTGAATCTCGCCCAGATCCATGGCAGGAGCACGCCATCCCCCACCCAACCTCTTTTCATCCAGCCACTCTCGATCGACTCGAATCCTGGATTGACCGCGCAAGCCGCTCCCGCCGTCCCACCCTCATGCTTTTCGCCGGCGGTGGAGGCGGCGGCGGGCCTAACATCCGCGGAAGTATCCGAGCAGAATGCGAGAACCGCACCGATGTCTGTCAGATCGTCGATTGCTCGGACGGCGCCTGCTCCCACGACCCGATTCGTTACATGGTGCCAATGCTCCGCTCGCGATTCTGCTTACAGCCACCTGGCGATACCCCAACGCGACGCTCGACGTTCGACGCCATTATCGCCGGCTGCATCCCAGTTTTCTTCGAGGAGATCTCTGCGAGGTTGCAGTACAGATGGCATCTACCGCCAGATGACTATGAGAAGTTCTCAGTATTTATTCCGAAAGAGGAGGTTGTGTTCGGTNGCCAACGCGACGCTCGACGTTCGACGCCATCATCGCCGGCTGCATCCCAGTTTTCTTCGAGGAGATCTCTGCGAGGTTGCAGTATAGATGGCATCTACCGCCAGATGACTATGAGAAGTTCTCAGTATTTATTCCGAAAGAGGAGGTTGTGTTCGGTGGCGTCCACGTAGCCGACGTGCTGGAGGGGCTCAGCGACAAGGATGTGCGGCGGATGCGGCGGAAAGTACTGGAGCTTGCGCCTCGTGTGATGTATCGCCGACATGGCAGCTCGGCCGGTCTCCGTTCAAGGAAGGATGCGTTTGATGTTGCGATTGATGGCGTGCTCCGCCGCATCAAGTTGCGAAGCGGGTCGGGGGAGCCGCTTCTATTCGACGATGACAAGCTCTAGTTCATGGACGGCTTGGTTGAATTAAAGGTATAGTTTTTTGTTTTTTTCGTTTTGTATATTTATATTTACTGATTTCTTGGCATTGTTTCGCCCACTATTGTTTAATTATATGAGAAGGAATATTATATGTGAACATGGATATGAAGTTGAGCAGTGCGCAGAGGAGTACAGTGCGAAGTTAGAGAAAGATCTGAAGCTTATATGAAGTTGAGAACAGACGAGAGAGATACAGGTGTAATGAGCTCAGAAAGGAGAAGGGAAAGCCATCATGGCAGCTTGTCTTGGAACAATTTGATGTTGTTCTTCTAAAGACTCTGCTAGTTTCAACAATTTGTTGATGTTCTCGCAGAGCATTTCATGATTAAAAAAAAAAAAGGATAATGTCTCAAAATTGGAAAGTATTTCAGAAGTAAAAATGGCAGGTTCTTCATGAATATTTCCAAAGTGAGGTTGGGCAAGATTTGTTTTTGCTGAGGTATTTTGCTCTTCGAAGAACTTGTTTTATAGAGTTATCTATTTAGATTCTTAGCGTTCATGGCTTCTAAGTAGGAGTTTTTGGAAGAAGAGTTCATTTTGTATTGATGGATTGTTGATGGAATTATATACGCGAAATTAAGTAGCTTTATAAATTGGGAAGATCTACTTACGTGCCACTCAATTCTTATGTATTTATATATCTAATACATAAACTTCACATTTTACATATTTTCGAGTAGTGCATAAAAATGTGTATTTGTTAAATCTCATCATTCATGAGATTTATTGTATTTAATGATTTATCTTAGCCCACATACCTTAAATCTTGAAACATACAACCAAATAATGGATGGAGGAAAGCAAGGTGAAAGCCATCTAAGATTGGGAGCATCCTACCAAGGTACACTAACTAAGATCCTTCTTGGGACTTATTAACTACCATCGGCGATTCATAAAGGGCTACTGCACAAGAGCTGCTCCGTTGACGGACTTACTCAAGAAGAATAAGTCGTGGGAATGGAAAGGTAAGTGTCATGAAGCATTTGAAGACCTCAAAAAGGCAATCAGCGAAGAGCATGTACTCAACCTTATTGATCATTTTAAGGTATATGAAGTGCACACTGATGCTTCAGACTTTGCTATAGGAGTTATACTCATGCAAGACAAACACTCAATTGCTTATGAAAGCCGAAAACTTAATGACACAGAACATTGCTATACAGTCCAGGAAAAGGAGATGACAGACATCATACATTCTTTAGAGTATGGAGACATTACTTGCTCGACTCCAAATTCAAGGCCATGATAGATAATATTATCACCGGCTACTTCCATACGCAGAAGAAGCTAAGTCCCAAGCAAGGAAGATAGCATGATTTTTTGGCAGAATTTGACTACACCTTGGAGTATAAGCCAGGAAGGCTAATGTGGTAGTAGATGCACTAAGTTGAAAAGCAAAACTTGCAGGCATGTCACAAGTCTCTAGCTCCCTCATGGGCAGAATAAAAGAAAGTTTGACCTCCGATCCAAAAGCCCAAAGTATTATTACTTTGGTGAAGGAAGTATAGACCAGGAAACTTTAGATGGATGAAGATAGCATTTATGCTAAAAGACGACACATTTACATACTAAGGTGGGGCAACTTAAGAAAGGAGCTAATCAAGGAATTTTATGACTCTTTATGGGTAGGACATCCAGGCATGAAGCGAATCCTAAGACTTCTAAAAATAAATTACTATTGGTTGGGGTTGAAGGCTGGGATAGAAGAATATGTTCGCAATTGTTTTATATACCAACAAGACAAAGTTGTCCTTCAACAACAAAGGGGGTTGTTAGAACCGCTACCATTCCCTGAAGACCATGGGAGAGCGTCTCTATAGACTTCATCTCTAGCTTACCAAAATTAGATGGACTTAGAAGCATTCTAGTTGTGGTGAATAGATTTAGCAAAGCATCTCAGTTTGTCCATTATTGCACCCACCGACTGTACTGTCGAAGAAGCTGCAAGACGCTTTCTATGCAACGTGATAAACTATGGGGGATACCACAAAATATCATCAACGATTGAGGTCCTCGCTTCACTGGAAGATTTTGGACCGAATTATTCAAAAAGTTGGGGTTAGATCTAAACTTTTTTACAAGCTTTCATCCTCAGAGCGATTGATAAACTGAGAGGATCAATGCCCTCTTAGAGCTATATTTGCGGTACTATGTGAGTGTCAATCAACAAAATTGGGCCAAATTATTTGATGTGGCGCAATTTTCTTTCAACCTTCAAACAAACGAATCCACCAACAAGAGTCCCTTTGAGATAATCATGGGACAACAATTCATAACTCTCCTCTCTTTTACAACCAACTATGAGGAAAAAGTCCACCAGCCTTCGAGTTTGTTAAATCTTAGAGTGAGCAAAAGGAGCTAGCTCAATCAAGATTACACAAAGCCGCAAAGAAGATGAAGAAGTGGGCAGACAAAAAATGAAGGCATATCGAGTTCAAAAAGGGATCTAGTCCTTGTGAAGCTTCTAACCAACAATTCAAGACATTTCGGAAGGTGCATAAAGGATTGATTTGAAGATGCGAGGCCCTTTTGAAGTAATGAAGCAAGTGGAAAATGTCTCTTATAAACTCAACCTTCCACCAAAATTGAAGATACATCCAGTCTTTCATGTAAGCATGTTGAAACCTTACCAGGATGACATGAAAGACCCTTCAAAAGGGATCTCCAAGCGAGCGCGTATAACGGTAATCTCCTCCTTCGACAAAGAGAAATACTGGCCAACAGAGTGATCAGACGACGAGTGATGCCAACTAGGAGTTTCTCATCGAGTGGAAAAGATTGTCTGATAGCGAAGCTAGCTGGGAGCACGAAGACACACTATGACAATTCAAGAAGAAGACCCAACAATATCAAGAGGGGAAGCGCAATGAGGGCATTGCGAGCTTAAGTGGGGGAGAGTGTCACGCTCCACTATTTACAAGACAAACATAAGATGGAATACTCTAGAAAAGGCTAGATGGAGGAAAGCAATGTAGAAGTTTCTCCCTCGTTCTAGAGAATAGAAGTCCCGAGAATAAACTAGAAAGATCTAGCACATGTATATACATAAAAATGGTGTAGAACTATCTAGAAACTAGAATATTATAATATAATCTAGAAACTTCTCTTGGAGAGTAAACGAGAATATTATAGTGTTCTGTGCTTTAAGTTCAAGTGTTGCGAGAGTTAAGCTTATTTAGTGCTAAGAAAGAGCACTAAAGTCACACGGGTGACTTGAGGAAAGTTAATCCATGACAATTGCTCCATGGCAATCTTATCTTGCCCATGTTAGCCGACAATTTTGAAAAAATAAAAATATTTTTACATATAAGTATATATAATTATTATTATATTTATAAAATGTTAACACTTAACTTATTTTGTTCAGTTCGTTGAGTACAAGATTCTTAAAATTGTGGTCATCGGTGATATTTTTGGATGCATAATTTTAACTTAATTAGTCTTTTTAATTGTTTAATTTAACATATAAATTAAANGTCAGCGACAAGGATGTGCGGCGGATGCGGCGGAAAGTACTGGAGCTTGCGCCTCGTGTGATGTATCGCCGACATGGCAGCTCGGCCGGTCTCCGTTCAAGGAAGGATGCGTTTGATGTTGCGATTGATGGCGTGCTCCGCCGCATCAAGTTGCGGAGTGGATCGGGGGAGCAGCTTCTGTTCGACGATGACAAGCTCTAGTTCATGGACGGCTTGGTTGAATTTAAGGTACAGTTTTTTGTTTTNCGTATCGGGGGAGCCGCTTCTGTTCGACGATGACAAGCTCTAGTTCATGGACGGCTTGGTTGAATTTAAGGTACAGTTTTTTGTTTTTTTCGTTTTGTATATTTATATTTACTGATTTCCTGGCATTGTTTCCCCCACTATTGTTTAATTATATGAGAAGGAATATTGTATCTGAAATGCTCATGGATATGAAGTTGAGCAGTGCGCAGAATACAGTGCTAAGTTAGAGAAAGATTTGAAGCTTATATGAAGTTAAGAAGAGACGAGAGAGATATAGGTTTAATGAGCTCAGAAAGGAGAAGGGAAAGCCATCATGGCAGCTCATCTTGGAACAATTTGATGTTGTTCTTCTAAAGACTGTCCTAGTTTCAACAATTTGTTGATGTTCTCGCAGAGCATTTCATGATTAAAAAAAAAAAAAGACGATTATATTTGCAGTTGTGTTGTCTGTTACATTTGTTTCTAGCATGGGAAGAATATGANATATCTGAAATGCTCGTGGATATGAGGTTGAGCAGTGCGCAGAGGAGTACAGTGCTAAGTTAGAGAAAGATTTGAAGCTTATATGAAGTTAAGAAGAGACGAGAGAGAGATAGGTTTAATGAGCTCAGAAAGCAGAAGGGAAAGCCATCATGGCAGCTCATCTTGGAACAATTTGATGTTGTTCTTCTAAGGACTGTCCTAGTTTCAACAATTTGTTGATGTTCTCGCAGAGCATTTCATGATTAAAACAAAAAAAAAAAGACGATTATATTTGCAGTTGTGTTGTCTGTTACATTTGTTTCTAGCATGGGAAGAATATGAATGAGGATAATGTCTCAAAATTGGAAAGTATTTCAGAAGTGAAGATGGCAGGTTCTTCATGAATATTTCCAAAGTGAGGTTGGGCAAGATTTGTTTTTGCTGAGGTATTTTGCTCTNACAGGTTCTTCATGAATATTTCCAAAGTGAGGTTGGGCAAGATTTGTTTTTGCTGAGGTATTTTGCTCTTCGAAGAACTTGTTTTAAAGAGTTATCGATTTAGATTTTTAGCGTTCATGGCTTTTAGCTAGGAGTTTTTGGAAGAAGAGTTTATTTTGTAGTGATGGATTGTTGATGGAATTATATACGTGAAATTAAGTAGCGTTATAAATTGGGAAGATCTACTTACGTGCCACTCAATTCTTATGTATTTATATACTAATCATAAACTTCACATTTTACATATTTTTTCGAGTAGTGCATAGAAATGTGTATTTGTTAAATCTCATCATTCATGAGATTTATTGTATTTAATGATTTATCTTAGCCCGCATACCTTAACCGCATACCTTAAATCTTGAAACATACAACCAAATAATGGATGGAGGAAAGCAAGGTGAAAGCCATCTAAGATTGGGAGCATCCTACCAAGGTACACTAACTAATATCCTTCCTGGGACTTATTAACTACCATCGGCGATTCATAAAGGGCTACTGCACAAGAGCTGCTCCGTTGGCGGACTTACTCAAGAAGAATAAGTCGTGGGAATGGAAAGGTAAGTGTCATGAAGCATTTGAAGACCTTAAAAAGGCAATCAACGAAGAGCATGTACTCAACCTTCTTGATCATACTAAGGTATATGAAGTGCACAGTGATGCTTCAGACTTTGCTATAGGAGTTATACTCATGCAAGACAGACACTCAATTGCCTATGAAAGCCGAAANTTTATAAATTGGGAAGATCTACTTATGTGCCACTCAATTCTTATGTATTTATATACTAATCATAAACTTCACATTTTACATATTTTTTTGAGTAGTGCATAAAAATGTGTATTTGTTAAATCTCATCATTCATGAGATTTATTGTATTTAATGATTTATCTTAGCCCACATACCTTAAATCTTGAAACATACAACCAAATAATGGATGGAGGAAAGCAAGGTGAAAGCCATCTAAGATTGGGAGCATCCTACCAAGGTACACTAACTAAGATCCTTCCTGAGACTTATTAACTGCCATTGACGATTCATAAAGGGCTACTGCACAAGAGCTGCTCCGTTGACGGACTTACTCAAGAAAAATAAGTCGTGGGAATGGAAAGGTAAGTGTCATGAAGCATTTGAAGACCTTAAAAAGGCAATCAGTGAAGAGCATGTACTCAACCTTCTTGATCATACTAAGGTATATGAAGTGCACACTGATGCTTCAGACTTTGCTATAGGAGTTATACTCATGCAAGACAGACACTCAATTGCCTATGAAAGCCGAAAACTTAATGAGACAGAGCATTGCTATACAGTCCAGGAAAAGGAGATGACAGACATCATACATTCCTTAGAGTATGGAGACACTACTTGCTCGACTCCAAATTCAAGGCCATGATAGATGATATTACCACCGGCTACTTCCATACGCAAAAGAAGCTAAGTCCCAAGCAAGCAAGATGGCAGGATTTCTTGGCAGAATTTGACTACACCTTGGAGTATAAGCCAGGAAGGCTAATGTAGTAGCAGATGCACTAAGTTGAAAAGCAAAACGTGTAGGCATGTCACAACTCTCCAGCTCCCTCATAGGCAAAATAAAAGAAGGTTTGACCTCCGATCCAAA
Source organism: Phalaenopsis hybrid cultivar (assembly GCA_002079205.1). NCBI lineage: Eukaryota > Viridiplantae > Streptophyta > Magnoliopsida > Asparagales > Orchidaceae > Phalaenopsis > Phalaenopsis hybrid cultivar. The sequence continues at coordinate 90,170 of JXCR01147410.1, forward strand.
AGCCCAAGGTATTATTACTTTGGTGAAGGAAAGACAAGGAAATTTTGGATGGATGAAGATACCATTTATGCTAAAAGACGACACATCTACATACTAAGGTGGGACGACACATCTACATACTAAGGTGGGGCAATTTAAGAAAGGAGCTAATTAAGGAATTTCATGACTCTTTATGGGTAGGACATCCAGGCATGAAGCGAATCCTAGCACTTCTAAAAATAAATTACTATTGGTTGGGGATGAAGGATGGGATAGAAAAATATGTTCACAGTTGTCTTATATACCAACAAGACAAAGTTGTCCTTCAACAACAAAGGGGGTTGTTAGAACCGTTGCCATTCCCCGAAGATAATGGGAGAGCGTCTCTATAGACTTCATCTCTAGCTTACCAAAATTAGATGGACTTAGAAGCATCCTAGTTATGGTGGATAGATTCAGTAAGCATCTCAGTTTGTCCATTGTTGCACCCACCGATTGTACTGTCGAAGAAGCTGCAAGACTCTTTCTATGCAACTTGATAAATTGTGGGGGATACCACAAAGTATCATCAACGATTGAGGTCCTGGCTTCACTGGAAGATTTTGGACCGAATTATTCAAAAAGTTGGGGTTAGATCTAATCTTTTCTACAAGCTTTCATCCTCAGAACAATGGACAAACTGAGAGGATCAATGCCCTCTTAGAGCTATACTTGCGGCACTATGTGAGTGTCAATCAACAAAATTGGGCCAAATTGCTTGATGTGACGCAATTTTCTTACAACCTACAAACAAACGAATCCACCAACAAGAGTTCGTTCGAGATAATCATGGGACGACAACCGATAACTCTCCTCTCCCTTACAACCAACTATGAAGGGAAAAGTCCACCAGCCTTCGAGTTTGCCAAATCTTGCAGTGAGCAAAGGGAGCTAGCTCGATCAACATTGCACAAAGCCGCAAAGAAGATGAAGAAGTAGGCAGACAAAAAATGAAGGCATATCGAGTTCAAAAAAGGAGATATAGTCCTTGTGAAGCTTCTAACCAACAATTNTAGTTTTAGCAAATAGGGGCAGTTAGGTCATTTTTACATGAAACAACTGGCTCATAGTATTTTTCCCACAGCTGCTTCCTGGGGCAGCGCAGCTGCAGCTGAAAAGCTGAGAATCTGCAATTGCGCCAAACAAACCCTATTACCTAGAAACGGGATGACTGCCCCCCTTCTTGGACTGCTTACGGTCGCCCTTCACTGCAACAGTTGCCTGCTCGCATTCCGGCTGGTTACCCTCACCCAAATCCGCACCATTGGTCTCTTCAAAGGTCTTCGTAGTCTCCTTCTTATCCTCCATTATACTCTTCCCTCACAATAGCAAAATCCCTAACCTTGAAAATGAACACGATGAAGGAACTCTAGTGACACAAATCCCTTTTTTCGAATACAATTTCTTACTGTGTGATTTGTTTAATTTTTACCAAGGTAAATATGTAATGAAGAGTTACGTGAGGGTTACATCGCAGTTATACCAACGTTACATGCGCAGTCCATCAGGTTACATGCGCATAACTCGCTGTTACATTGAAGTTACACGAAGGGTACAATGGCGATTCAACGTAGACGACGTTACACAGACATTACGTTCGAGTTACACGTGCATACGATCTCTAGGTTACACCGGTGTTACATATAATGTACATCCAGGGGAGTGATCGCAGAGGTTGCATCAGATTTACAACAAGAGTACATGCGGGTTACAGGGGCGTTACCACAGAACTTACACCGGGGCTACATCTAGCTTACACTCGCAGTTCAGGGTCGTGACCGCAGGGGTGACAATGGAGATTGCACCGGGGTTACATAGGGCTTACAAGCATGTTACAGGGGGTGACAACGAAGATTACATCAGGGTTACATGGAGGTTACAATGACGGGTCATGTCGACGGATCACGCACGGTAAAAAGTCTATTTCTTTTAGGGTGGGGCCTGCAAAGTTGATGTACCTTTTTATAACGCGTGCGTCTTGTGTAAGCAAATTTTTTTCCTGGCGGAGGCACGCAAATTTTTTCCCTGGCGGAGGCACGCAAATTTTTTCCCTGGCGGAGGCCATCTCTCCACCGCACGTTGCACTCTCCTCTCGCACTCGCTCAGCCCCAATCTTCTGCCCAANTGCTACGTGCTACGTGCGGACTCCAATCCTTATGGAATAATTTTTCCTAGTGGAGGCAAGCAAATTTTTTCCTTGGCGGAGGCCATCTCTCCACCGCACGTTGCACTCTCCTCTCGCACTCGCTCAGCCCCAATCTTCTGCCCAAAATCTAAAAAATTGGGAAGTTTCTGCATAGATCTATCATCTCCTAAACAATTTTAGAAGAAAATCAGATTTTCACTCTCATCACCGCGGATTCGATTGATCCCTGGTTGAATATATGAGAGCTAGAGACCGTCAATCTCACCTTGGTTTCCCCTTCGTCGCTTCTTCTTCCCGANAAAGAAAATCAGATTTTCACTCTCACCACCGCGGATTCGATAGATCTCTGGTTGAATATATGAGAGCTAGAGACCGTCAATCTCACCTTGGTTTCCCCTTCGTCGCTTCTTCTTCCCGACATGAAAGTCCGGTTTTCTTCATCCTCCATCGCCGTCTTTTCATTTCTGATATGTTCCTTTCTTGTAACATTAACTTCATCGCCTGCACTCGCCAGATCCATTCCCAAAAAAAATGGTCTAGGAAGTAAAGGAAATGAAAACGAGAAGAAGGCTGATGAGGAGTGTGAGGGTCGATGGATCCACATCCGGAAGTTGCCGGCGCAGTTTAATACAGAGCTCCTCAAGAGCTGCAAATCCTTCCCAATATTCACCGACGACTTCTGCCCCTTCCTCGCCAACCATGGACTTGGCCCCCGCACCCACAACCGGTCCCTCTCCTGGTACCGCACCGACTCCCACTACCTCGAGCCCTTCTTCCACCGCCGCCTCAACGAATACCCCTGTCTTACCGCCGACCACGCCCGCGCGAACGCCATCTTTGTCCCCTACTACACATCTCTTGACGCCCTCCCATACCTGTACTCCCCGCATCTCTACAACGATTCTGCACAGCACGGCCTCAACCTCCATCGCTTCCTTGTCGATGACGATAATCCCCAGATCTGGGCTCGCCGCTCAGGCCACGACCATTTCCTCGTGATTGCCCGCCCAGCCTGGGACTTTTCGCAGGATCCAGCCTCCTACCCTCCTTCTTGGGGCACGTCCTTCCTCCACCTCCCTGCCTTTCTCAACCTCACCGTCCTCACCGTTGAATCTCGCCCAGATCCATGGCAGGAGCACGCCATCCCCCACCCAACCTCTTTTCATCCAGCCACTCTCGATCGACTCGAATCCTGGATTGACCGCGCAAGCCGCTCCCGCCGTCCCA
>JXCR01147410.1:96275-111062 GCA_002079205.1 Phalaenopsis hybrid cultivar
CAACCTACAAACAAACGAATCCACCAACAAGAGTTCGTTCGAGATAATCATGGGACAACAATCGATAACTCTCCTCTCCCTTACAACCAACTATGAAGGGAAAAGTCCACCAGCCTTCGAGTTTGCCAAATCTTGCAGTGAGCAAAGGGAACTAGCTCGATCAACATTACACAAAGCCGCAAAGAAGATGAAGAAATAGACAGACAAAAAATGAAGGCATATCGAGTTCAAAAAAGGAGATATAGTCCTTGTGAAGCTTCTAACCAACAATTCAAAACATTTCAGAAGGTGCATAAAGGATTGGTTTCGAAGATGCGAGGCCCTTTTGAAGTAATGAAGCAAGTGGAAAAGGTCTCTTATAAACTCAACCTTCCACCAAAATTAAAGATACATCCAGTCTTTCATGTAAGCATGTTGAAGCCTTACCAGGAAGACATGAAAGACCCTTCAAAAGGGATCTCCAAGTGAGCGCCTATAGCAGTAATCTCCTCTTTCGACAAAGAAGTCCAATAAATACTGGCTGACAGAGTGATCAGACGAGTGGTGCCAACTAGAAGGAGTTTCTCATCGAGTGGAAAAGATTGTTTGATAGCGAAGCTAGCTGGGAGCACGAAGACACACTATGGCAATTCAAGGAGAAGATCCAACAATATCAAGAAGGGAAGCGCAATGAGGGCATTGCGAGCTTAAGTGGGGAAGAGTGTCATGCTCCATCATTTACAAGACAAACATGAGATGGAATACTCTAGAAAAGGCTAGATTGAGAAAAACAATGTAGAAGTTTCTTCCTCATTCTAGAGAATAGAAGTCCCGAGAATAACCTAGAAAGATCTAGCGCATGTATGTACATAAGAATGGTGTAGAACTATCTAGAAACTAGAATATTATAATGTAATCTAGAAGCTTCTCTTGGACTTGGAGGAGGCTATAAATAAGAGTCTCTCCCCTCATTCCAATCAATCCAAGTGTTTAAAGCATTCAAGTCTTGTAATATCTTTTTTCTTAGTGAAGTTTTTTCTTCTCGAACACTTCTTCATATTCTTCCTCTGAGAGTATTTTGTGCTTTAAGTTCAAGTGTTGCGAGAGTTGAGCTTATTTAGTGCTAAGAAAGAGCACTAAAGTCGCACGGGTGACTTGAGGAAAGTTAATTCATGATAATTGCTCCATGGCGATCTTATCTTGGCCATGTTAGCCGGCAATTTTGAAAAAATAAAAATATTTTTAAATATAATTATATTATTATTATTATTATATTTATAAAATCTTAACACTTAACTTATTTAGTTTAGTTCGTTGAGTACAAGATTCTTAAAATTGTGGTCATGAGTGATTCTTAAAATTGTGGTCATGGGTGATATTTTTGGATGCATAATTTTAACTTAATTAGTCTTTTTAATTGTTTAATTTAACATATAAATTAAANTTTGGAGTATAAGCCAGGAAGGCTAATGTAGTAGCAGATGCACTAAGTTGAAAAGCAAAACATGTAGGCATGTCACAACTCTCCAGCTCCCTCATAGGCAAAATAAAAGAAGGTTTGACCTCCGATCCAAAAGCCCAAAGTATTATTACTTTGGTGAAGGAAGGAAAGACCATGAAATTTTGGATGGATGAAGATACCATTTATGCTAAAAGACGACACATCTACATACTAAGGTGGAGCAATTTAAGAAAGGAGCTAATTAAGGAATTTCATGACTCTTTATGGGTAGGACATCCAGGCATGAAGCGAACCCTAGCACTTCTAAAAATAAATTACTATTGGTTGGGGATGAAGGATGGGATAGAAAAATATGTTCGCAGTTGTCTTATATACCAACAAGACAAAGTTGTCCTTCAACAACAAAGGGAGTTGTTAGAACCGCTACCATTCCCCGAAGATCATGGGAGAGCGTCTCTATAGACTTCATCTCTAGCTTACCAAAATTAGATGGACTTAGAAGCATCCTAGTTGAGGTGGATAGATTTAGCAAGCATCTCAGTTTGTCCATTGTTGCGCCCACCGACTGTACTGTCGAAGAAGCTGCAAGACTCTTTCTATGCAACTTGCTAAACTATGGGGGATACCACAAAGCATCATCAACGATTGAGGTCCTGGCTTCACTGGAAGATTTTGGACCGAATTATTCAAAAAGTTGGGATTAGATCTAATCTTTTCTACAAGCTTTCATCCTCAGAGCAATGAACAAACTGAGAGGATCAATGCCCTCTTAGAGCTATACTTGCGGCACTATGTGAGTGTCAATCAACAAAATTGGGCCAAATTGCTTGATGTGACGCAATTTTCTTACAACCTACAAACAAACGAATCCACCAACAAGAGTTCGTTCGAGATAATCATGGGACGACAACCGATAACTCTCCTCTCCCTTACAACCAACTATGAAGGGAAAAGTCCACCAGCCTTCGAGTTTGCCAAATCTTGCAGTGAGCAAAGGGAGCTAGCTCGATCAACATTGCACAAAGCCGCAAAGAAGATGAAGAAGTAGGCAGACAAAAAATGAAGGCATATCGAGTTCAAAAAAGGAGATATAGTCCTTGTGAAGCTTCTAACCAACAATTCAAAACATTTCGGAAGGTGCATAAAGGATTGGTTTCGAAGATGCGAGGCCCTTTTGAAGTAATGAAGCAAGTGGAAAAGGTCTCTTATAAACTCAACCTTCCACCAAAATTAAAGATACATCCAGTCTTTCATGTAAGCATGTTGAAGCCTTACCAGGAAGACATGAAAGACCCTTCAAAAGGGATCTCCAAGCGAGCGCCTATAGCGGTAATCTCCTCTTTTGACAAAGAAGTCCAAGAAATACAGGCTGACAAAGTGATCAGACGACGAGTGGTGCCAACTAGAAGGAGTTTCTCATCGAGTGAAAAAGATTGTCTGATAGCGAAGCTAGCTGGGAGCACGAAGACACACTATGGCAATTCAAGGAGAAGATGCAACAATATCAAGAAGGGAAGCGCAATGAGGGCATTGCGAGCTTAAGTGGGGAAGAGTGTCATGCTCCACCATTTACAAGACAAACATGAGATGGAATACTCTAGAAAAGGCTAGATGAAGAAAAACAATGTAGAAGTTTCTTCCTCATTCTAGAGAATAGAAGTCCCGAGAATAACCTAGAAAGATCTAGCGCATGTATGTACATAAGAATGGTGTAGAACTATCTAGAAACTAGAATATTATATGTAATCTAGAAGCTTCTCTTGGACTTGGAGGAGGCTATAAATAAGAGTCACTCCACTCATTCCAATCAATCCAAGTGTTTAAAGCATTCAAGTCTTGTAATATCTTTTTTCTTAGCCATATTCTTCCTCTAAGAGTATTTTGTGCTTTAAGTTCAAGTGTTGCGAGAGTTAAGCTTATTTAGTGCTAAGAAAGAGCACTAAAGTCGCACGGGTGACTTGAGGAAAGTTAATTCATGATAATTGTTCCATGACGATCTTATCTTGGCCATGTTAGCCGGCAATTTTGAAAAAATAAAAATATTTTTAAATATAAGTATATATTATTATTATTATATTTATAAAATCTTAACACTTTAACTTATTTAGTTTAGTTCGTTGAGTACAAGATTCTTAAAATTGTGGTCATGGGTTTTTGGATGCATAATTTTAACTTAATTAGTCTTTTTAATTGTTTAATTTAACATAGAAATTAAAATTTTAATTATATATAATAATTATATATAACAAATAAATATACTTAATTATTCTTTTTAATTATTAGTTTGACATATAAATTAATATTTTAATTATAAGAAATAATTATATATAACAAATAATTAAGCTTAATTAGTCGTTTTAATTATTTAATATAATTAAAGTTATTTTATTTTATATAATAATATTGATTTTTTTTATTATTTAAAATGTTTTAGATTGAGATTATAATATCTAATGAATTTTATATAATTTTAATTTATTTATTAAATTAAATAATTTAAAATATTAAATCTGTTAAAATTATGCATGCAAAAGCATCTACCATAAAGCTTGAACTCACGACCAAAATGTTGAGAATCTTGTACTCTACCACTTCGTAGACAATTTCACCTACTGACGTGGCCAAGATAAATTTGTCATGTCAGCATGTGATTTTGCATGCTGACGTGGTAAAATCGTCTGCTGATGTGATGATTTTGTTTATTTTTCGAGTATTTCTATGGTTATCTTGGAGCATCCCTCCAATGATAGAAGTTCCACCCTCCTGTAAAAAAATGCTAGAGAAATATTTTACATGTATTGGAAAATAGTGGCATAAATGTAAAAATTGAAGTATAGGTGTTAGATATATAAATCCATAAGAGTCATTAAAAAATACTATGAATTATATGAAAAAGGAGTTTATTTAATGATGACTGATTCTGAATGGCTTCCAATTATAACTTGAAGCTAAGGAACTGATTCAGAATGTGCAAGTGAATGCCCTAAAAAGCAAGGAGAAAAATATAGAGGGACAGAGAAAACTATAGAAGGATTTGTCCCAACCACACAAAGAAGGGTTTTCTTAATTTAATGTTTTGATTTTCATATAAAATTGTTATGTATTAGATACTATCAATGAATTATTATTTTTTAAATAATAACTTATTATTTGGGATTAATGACATATTACTAAGTTTAAAAATACAATGATAAATAAATAATTTTTAAAGTTGTGGTTGCATACCAATAAAATCGTGGTCTCCATAATTTAATGTATGGCAGTGATAAGCCTTACATATTCTGTAATGTATNGAGCATCTACCATAAAGCTTGAACTCACGACCAAAATGTTAAGAATCTTGTACTCTACCACTTCATAGACAATTTCACCTACTGACGTGGCCAAGATAAATTTGTCATGTCAGCATGTGATTTTGCATGCTGACATGGTAAAATCGCCTGCTATGTGATGATTTTATTTATTTTTCGAGTATTTCTATGGTTATCTTGGAGCATCCCTCCAATGATAGAAGTTTCATCCTCCTGTAAAAAAATGCTAGAGAAATATTTTACATGTATTGGAAAATAGTGGTATAAATGTAAAAATTGAAGTATAGGTGTTAGATATATAAATCCATAAGAGTCATTAAAAAATACTATGAATTATATGAAGGAGTTTATTTAATGATGACTGATTCTGAATGGCTTCCAATTATAACTTGAAGCTAAGGAACTGATTCAGAATGTGCAAGTGAATGACCTAAAAAGCAAGGAGAAAAATATAGATGGACAGAGAAAACTATAGAAGGATTTGTCCCAACCACACAAAGAAGGCTTTTCTTAATTTAATGTTTTGATTTTCATATAAAATTGTTATGTATTAGATACTATCAATGAATTATTATTTTTTAAATAATAACTTATTATTTGGGATTAATGACATATTACTAAGTTTAAAAATACAATGATAAATAAATAATTTTTAAAGTTGTGGTTACATACCAATAAAATCGTGGTCTCCATAATTTAATGTATGGCAGTGATAAGCCTTACATATTCTGTAATGTATATTTGATGTTTTTTGGAGTGATTTAAGGATTCTTCTGAGTAATATCTTCAATATGTTGCGCTACCTAAGTTGAAGTTGCCACTTTGTTTCCTACCCTATTCACCTCGGAGCATAAGTAAATTTCGTATAATCTTCACTTCAAAGGATATCCCATCTGTTGTAACTAAAACGTGCACTCTCCAAGGGCATTCTCTATGTGAACACAAAACTATAACTCGATGTTTGTTACAAGATTAAATTTTCTCTTCAAAGTTATTCTTAATGACATAGGATCGGAGAGCATTTTTGAAAGCAATAGAATTCTTAAAAACAACACCGTCCACAAAATCTTCAGAATCTCCTAAATTGTCATTGCAAATGTCAGATGTCGAAACTATATCTAATGTCATGTTGTCATTGCTTGGAGCTACATCTCATGATTGCATAATCATTTCCACACTCTCAAGTTATAATCACAATCCCAACTCAACTTCATCTTACATGAACATCATCACGTGCAAGTAAGTTGTAATCCTTCGGTGTAACTCCAATAATATGATTAAATAATTTGAACTGATGCCCCCTTAAGCAACCCCAAATCTTTTTAATCACTTTTTCTAATGAATGAAGATTCAACACATTTTCTTTAATCTTCATAGTTCTCTACTTGCCCCCATTATACTTAATCATCTCTTGGTTTTTGACTTGGGTTCAAAATCCACCAAATTTAGAAGTTATAAGCAAGTGATCCTTTATATCAGCTTGTACATCTAAAATTTGGAATGATGGTCACTCTATTGTAATAAATAAAATCTAGGTTAGATAAACAAAAAATACATTTCAATGATCTATTTTTTTGTTAAAAAAAATAATTTTGCAAAAAGCTACCTCATTCTCTCCATGTTCATATCCATAAGTTAAAAAAGTGATGAAATCTCCTCAATAAAGTTATGATACAATTTAACTGCAAAAGAGTTTTCATATCATCATGAATTATGACAATATAAGTTAGTACTTTACGTGATAATCGATTTATATGATTTCATTAGAATCAAAGTTGTTACATCAAAAGCTAATGTGTGACGACTAATTACTTCTCTAATAAAAGAATGTTAGGCTTCAGTGCCATAGTTCTTCATATAATAAAATGCATAATAAGACTACTATTATAATTTTTTCTTTCCACAAATAGCATCTTTATCTCTATGTCTACAATGTAAAAGCTATAAGGTTACTAAACAAAATACAAATGCAGAGAACCTTCAGAGTTGCTAGAATTGATTAAAGATGAAAATTCTAGACTGTCTAATAGCAGTATTATTAATGAATAATGCATTGTAGCTTAGAATAGTCAAGTGACCATTCTAAGTTAACCTTTTACATAGCCTTAAGATCATTTTGGCTTTTGTAAATAGCAAGTGTCCATTTTATTTCTATCCTCATCTAAGTTTAGACTAACAAACAAAGATTATCAAGGTAAACAAAAAAAAAAAACATATTACGATTGTGATTGAAACCAATCTCCTAGACTTAGCCTACTTACACATCTAAAACTTAAAACTTTACTTTTTACATTTCTACCACCCAAACCTTTTATATCACATAAAAAATACCACTATTTTAGATTTTAATAAGTGAAATACACCTTTCCATGCATGGGTACAATGACATGTGTACGTAAAAATTGAAGTTTAGGTGTAAAATATGTAAATACATAGGAATCAAGTGTTATGTATGTATATCTTCCTATCCAAAATTGATTCATGTAGGCAAACTCATTTGGTAAGGCATGAGCTTCCTCATGATTCTAATGAGAAAAGATTCCACAGTGACAAAAGATTCCAATCGTCACCCAAGTCTTTAACCATGCTTACCATACTACAATGATCCTCTCAACTTACTACAAGATTTAATTCACTGCCATTTAACTTTCAGAAAATTGCAGAACCTTGCAATAGAGTATAGAACAAATTAAGATCAATTGTTGTGACATGGTGTTGTGAATTAATGCAAATTAAATGACTTTTGTAATGATTGTTGAAATGCAGATGACGAACAGAGAAGATAGCATGCCAGTGAAGAGAATATTAGAAAATTATGGAAGATTTATAGGCATAACACTCGATTCTTATGTATTTACATATCTAACATCTGAACTTCAAATTATACAAATGTGCCACCTTTCAGGAATGTCAAACCAAAGGAATCCTTTCCAATGTATGAGACTGGCTAAAATCTTATAGAAGGGTTAAAAGAGCTAAGTAATCCTCTGCAAAGGGACTTACTGTGAGACGACTAGGGTAAAAGATAGTGTGACGTCTATGGATTGTCATAGAGGATCATCCTCTAGACATTTCAGGCGTGTCTGATGGCGGAAGGAAGAACTCGGTGGATTTCATAGGTTTCGGCGAGAGCATCCGCAGCTGTCCGACAAAGGAAGCAGGAGATGTCCGCAGCCTGCCTTTGAATGAGACGATCCAGGAAGGCTTCAAGGGTGAGCTACACTATGCACGGGGGATTTAGTTACGGAGGAAGAGTTATCAAGTCCGGACTCTGAAAGTAGTGATGAGTTGGGAGTTCCATGAATCACCTCCATGGGGTTTACAGCAAAAAAAATTCTTTTTCTTGTGAATACTAGAACGATTTTTTTTTTTATATCACCTCCAAGTGATGTGTATTTATTGGACTCTTATGGAGGGAGGGAAAATTAGGGTTATGAAAAAAGGAGATGAGGGTTATGGAGTGCTTCTTCTGATGATTTGTAGTTTTTTGGTGCTTCCAATGTAAAAAAAAAAAAAAATTGGTCCTTTATATGTAAAATACACTATTTTGAGTGCTTCCTTTGTAAAATCCCCCAAATTCAAATATTTAGAAAAACTTTACTTCCTCTAATTACATGAAAACCACAAATGAAATACCCTAAATAGATGTCACTCGTGAAGTTCTCTCCTCGTACTATGCAATAACATTCGTAAGCCACAGAGGTGAAAGTTGAGAGCTACGACAATGTCTGCAGGTTATAGAGGCCAGATTTGGGAGCCGCGTGAGAGTTAGTTGGCCACCAAGGCTGTAGGGGGAAGCTACGAGGAGAGAACTTCACGAGTCCAGAGAAAGTTGTCATATCTTGAGTGTGATGGTCGCAAGTTGTTACCATCTAGATTATTACTAAATTTTCAATACTGTGTTATTTGTTACCCCATATTGGGGGTTACGTTGCTATACTGGATTTATGATGCATACTGTGCGGTGGTCGCAAGTTGTTAAATGATATGAAATAACCTCTACTACTGTAACTCTGCAGTTAGCAGATCGTTCGATAACATACCCTAAAGAAGTTATAGAAGATGTCTTAGTGAAAGTTGATCAATTTATCTTTCCTGTTGATTTCATTCTTGTTGATCTCAGTATATTTAAATGCCTTCTCAATGTATGTAGATCATTACTTCACTCACTGGTCATCATTGACCACTATAGATTACCCTTGCTCTTCTCTATCGATGGTATAGGGTAATGAAACACATTGCAATGAAGTACCTTACAAAATCATAATGTACGTTGCAGTGTAAAAACACGCTCCAAAGGTGGTGTAACTACACTATCTAAATATAATGTAACCATGCATCATAAATCTAGTGTAGCAATGTACCCCCAATATGAGGTAACAAATAACACAGTATTGAAAACTTAGTAATAATCTAGATGGTAACAACTTGCGACCACCGCACTCAAGATATGACAACTTTCTCTAGACTCGTGAAGTTCTCTCCTCGTAGCTGCCTCCTACAGCATTGGTGGCCAACTAACTCTCGCGCAGCTCTCAAATCTTGCCTCTATAACCTGCAGACATTGTCGTAGCTCTCAACTTTCACCTCAGTGGCTTATGAATGTTATTGCAACTCACCAGCACAATCTATGTGACTAACTACGACCTATGTAACTCATAGCTCACGTAGCTTTTAATTCTAATCTCTATAGCCTAGAAACATTATTGTAATTCACTACCATGACCTATGTGACCAACTAATATTATGACCTACAGGCTTAATTACAGTTCACCATCATGATTTTTGTGACCAACTACGAACTTCGTGGATCGCAGCTTATGCAACTCTTAACTTTAGCCTTTGTGGAATACATATGCTATTACAAAGCCAAACTTCAGACTTTATGGCCAACAAATATTATTGCAACTCAAAACCACAATCTATGTGACCAATTGTAGCCTACATGGCTTACAACTCAGGCATCTCCCAACTCCAACACCTATGGCCTACATACATTTTTGCAACTCACCACTACTGCCTTTGTGACCAACTACAATCTATACGACCCACAAGTCACGTAGCTCCCATATGTGCCTCCTATGACTTACAAATATTATTGAAACTCACCACTACAACGTATGTGACCAGCTATGGCCCACGTGACTTAAGGTCAAATCTGGCCTTTGTGGCCTACGAACAGTATTATAGCTCACCAATATGGCTTACGTGGCTCATAGTTCATGATGCTCCAAACTCTGACATCTATGACCAACAAACTTTAATGCAACTTCTCACTACGACCCACATGGCCAGCTACAACCATTTCAACCCTCTATGGCCAATCATTTTTATACAATTTATGAGACTAACTATAGCATATGTAGCTAACAACTCATGCAGCTCTCAACTACAACCTATTTAACAAATTATGACCTGCGTGGCTCACAGCTTACGCGGCTCCTAACTCTATGTCTATGGTCTACAAATATGAATCCAACTCCTTAATACGACCTATGTGGTCGACTACTATCATTACAACCCTCCAGTATGGCCTTTGTGGTCATCCAACACTATCGCAGCTTGCCACTACGACCTATGTTACCAAATATGACCTATGTGACTCACAACTCATGCAGCTTCCAACTAGAGCTTTCGTAGCTTACCGCTTATAGAACTCACCACTACGACCATGATGGCTAACTATTTCTTTAACGACTCTCCAATATGGCCTTGTGGCTAACCTATGCTCTTGAAACAACCAATACGACATATATGACCAACCACTACTACGACTTTGAACTATGACATCTACGATAAACTAAAACAATTACAACCACCAAGAACAATATTCATTGTAGCCCAATCACGACTATTAAAGTCGGATCACTATTGTACTTTTATAATTCATCTTCCATATTTCGGAAAAAGAGTGAACCTATTTACTTACAGTTACATAGTATATCACTTTGACAGATCTTACAATCTGATGTCGATTGTCGAATAGCGCCACATTAGTTACAAATAATTTTGTATGTCCTGAGCTTAAAAAAATTTTGATCGAAATCATAACTCATGCAGAATTGGAGGAGAGAGAGTTATGAGAAATTTTTAATTACCTTTTCAATTGTTTTATTCTTACAAGTGATACTCTTATTTAAAAATTAATCATTATATTTTTCATTATTATAATAATAATTATTATAATATTTAAATGCCTTCTCAAACCAAATATAGTAGCAGCAAATTAATTTGATATAAATCACATGTTATTGTTAGAATAAAATAAAAATAATAATATGCTATTTTAAATAAAATTATATGTAATTCAAAATTATAAATGCCGTTGGAGTAGAAACCAACCCTAATTATATGACTGTTTGACGACTAGAAATTTGCCTTTAGTTTAGGTTAGGGCTGTGAGTGATCCAAGCCAGCTCGTGAACTAGTTTGAGCTTGGCTCGATAATTGGCTCCTGAAGTAAGCTTGATGAGTTAATAAGCTAAGCTCGAGCTAATTCGAACTCGACTCGGTAGCTCGTGAGACAGNTAAAAAAAATATATATGCTATTTTAAATAAAATTATATGTAATTCAAAATTATAAATGCCGTTGGAGGAGAAACCAACCCTAATTCTACGACTGTTTGACGACTAGAAATTTGCCTTTTAGTTTAGGTTAGGGTTGTGAGTGATTCAAGCCAGCTCGTGAACCAGTTTGAGCTTGGCTCGATAATTGGCTCTTGAAGTAAGCTTGATGAGTTAATAAGCTAAGCTCGAGCTAATTCGAACTCGACTCGGTAGCTCGTGAGACAGCTTGTTTAAAAAATACATTAAAATAAAATATATTCAATTTTAAGATTCTATATGTAATTTCTTGAAAATATTTTAAAAACTTTTTTTAATATTTTATATTAAATAACTTCTTATTATTTTTTTCTATTATTTCTTCTATTTTTAATTTTATTTTAGCACTATCTAATATTATTCTCTCTTTGTTATATTAAATAAATCACGAAAATTTAAGCTCGATTTGAAATTGATAAAATTAAAAAAAGCCCAAATTTAAATTAAAAATTACTCAAAGACTTGGCTTGTTTACACCTCTAATTTTTAAAAAAAATACTTCGTCCGGACATCCACACGTTTGGACTGTCAACCACCAAACGCCACATCAACTACCTGTGATTTTTACGACGATGTAACATCCGATAAGTAATCTTTATTATATAAAGCACGAGATACAAAAGATATGTGTTATACAAATTAAAATTGATTTTAAGAAAAAAAACGCAAGATTAAAAATACTATGGAATTTATCTTGAAACTTTTGAAAATACTTGAAAGCAATTTAAATAATTTTAAAGTAATTCCCTCTTAAAATTAATTTCTAACTAATATATGATTTATATATGTGATATGAGAAAATTTAAATGAGATTAGGATTGAAANGAACTACCTGTGATTTTTACGACGATTTAACATCCCATAAGTAATCATTATTATATAAAGCACGTGATACAAAAGATATGTGTTATACAAATTAAAATTGATTTTAAAAAAAAAACGCAAGATTAAAAATACTATGGAATTTATCTTGAAAATTTTGAAAATACTTGAAAGCAATTTAAATAATTTTAAAGTAATTACCTCTAAAAATTAATTTCTAACTAATATATTATTTATAAATGTGATATGAGAAAATTTAAATGAGATTAGGATTGAAAATAAAATTTTTAGTATAAAATTAGTATATATTTNAGCATTCTCTATGTGAACACAAAGCTATAACTCGATGTTTGTTACAAGGTTAATTTTCTCTTCAAAGTTATTCTTAATGACATAGGATCGGAGAGCATTTTTGAAAGCAATAGAATTCTTAAAAACAACACTGTCCACAAAATCTTCAGAATCTCCTAAATTGTCATTGCAAATGTCAGATGTCGGAACTATATCTAATGGCCTTTTGTCATTGCTTGGAGCTACATCTCATGATTGCATAATCATTTCTACACTCTCTTAAGTTATAACCACAATCCCGGCTCAACTTCATCTTACATGAACATCATCACGTGCAAGTAAGTTGTAATCGTGTAACTCCAATAATATGATAATTTAATTTGAATTG
The DNA here is from genome assembly GCA_002079205.1 of Phalaenopsis hybrid cultivar. Lineage (NCBI taxonomy): Eukaryota > Viridiplantae > Streptophyta > Magnoliopsida > Asparagales > Orchidaceae > Phalaenopsis > Phalaenopsis hybrid cultivar. The sequence goes on from JXCR01147410.1 coordinate 109,132, forward strand.
GCGCCCCCTTAAGCAACCACGAATTTTTTTAATCACTTCTTCTAATGAATGAAGATTCAACGCCTTTTCTTTAATCTTCATAGTTCTCTACTTGCCCCCATTATACTTATTCATCTCTTGGTTTTTGACTTGGGTTCAAAATCCACCAAATTTAGAAGTTATAAGCAAGTGATCATTTATATCATCTTGTCCATCTAAAATTTGGAATGATGGTCACTCTATTGTAATAAATAAAATCTAGGTTAGTTAAACAAATAATACATTTCAATGATCTATTTTTTTGTTAAAAAAAATAATTTTATAAAAAGCTACCTCATTCTCTCCATGTTCATATCCTTAAGTTAAAAAAGTGATGAAATCTCCTCAATAAAGTTATGATACAATTTAACTGCAGTTAAAATTCTTTCCTAAAGATATCCTTATCTGGGTGGCTTCAGTGCCAGAGTTCTTCATATAATAAAATGCATAATAAGACTACTATTATAATTTTTTCTTTCCACAAATACATCTTTATCTCTATGTCTCCAATGCAAAAGCTATGAGGTTACTAAACAAAATACAAATGCAGAGAACCTTCAGAGTTGCTAGAATTGATTAAAGATGAAAATTCTAGACTGTCTAATAGCAGTATTATTAATGAATAATGCATTGTAGCTTAGAATAGTCAAGTGACCATTCTAAGTTAACCTTTTACATAGCCTTAAGATCATTTTGGCTTTTGCAAATAGTCAAGTGACCATTTTAATTCTATCCTCATCTAAGTTGAGACTAACAAACAAAGATTATCAAGGTAAACCAAAAAAAGCATATCACGACTGTGATTGAAACCAATCTCCTAGACTTAGCCAACTTACATATCTAAAACTCAAAACTTTAATTTTTACATTTCTACCACGCAAATCTTTTATATCATATAAAAAATACCACTATTTTAGCTTTTAATAAGTGAAATACACCTTTCCATGCATAGGTACAATGACATATGTAAGTAAAAATTGAAGTTTAGATGTAAAATATGTAAGTACTTAGGAATCAAGTGTTATGTATGTATATCTTCCTATCCAAAAATGATTCATGTAGGCAAACTCATTTGGTAAGGCATGAGTTTCCTCATGATTCTAATGAGAAAAGATTCCACAGTGACAAAAGATTCCAATCGTCACCAAAGTTTTTAACCATGCTTACCACACTACAATGATCCTCTCAACTTACTACAAGATTTAATTCACTGCCATTTAACTTTCAGAAAATTGCAGAACCTTGCAATAGAGTATAGAACAAATTAAGATCAATTGTTGTGACATGGTGCTGTGAATTAATGCAAATTAAATTACTTTTGTAATGATTGTTGAAATGCAGAGGACTAACAGAGAAGATAGCATACCAATGAAGAGAATATTAGAAAATTATGGAATATTTATAGGCATAACACTCGATTCTTATGTATTTACATATCTAACATCTGAACTTCAAATTATACAAATGTGCCACCTTTCAGGAATGTCAAACCAAAGGAATCCTTTCCAATGTATGAGACTGGCTAAAATCTTATAGAAGGGTTAAAAGAGCTAAGTAATCCTCTGCAAAGGGACTTACTGTGAGACGACTAGGGTAAAAGATAGTGTGACGTCTATGGATTGTCATAGAGGATCATCCTCTAGACATTTCGGGCGTGTCTGATGGAGGAAGGAAGAACTCGGTGGATTTCATAGGTTTCGGCGAGGGCATCCGCAGCTGTTCGACAAAGGAAGCAGGAGATGTCCGCAGCCTGCCGTTGAATGAGACGATCCAGGAAGGCTTCAACGGTGAGCTACACTATGCACGGGGGATTTAGGGTCTGTTTGGGGCAGCTGCAGCTTATCCAGCTTCTGCTGATAAGCAGCTTATCCTGATAATCTGCTGATGACCAGCTGATCCGGATAAGCTGTCTG
>JXCR01147410.1:116792-143368 GCA_002079205.1 Phalaenopsis hybrid cultivar
AGTTTGAGCTTGGCTCGATAATTGGCTCCTGAAGTAAGCTTGATGAGTTAATAAGCTAAGCTCGAGCTAATTCGAACTCGACTCGGTAGCTCGTGAGACAGCTTGTTTAAAAAATACATTAAAATAAAATATATTCAATTTTAAGATTCTATATGTAATTTCTTGAAAATATTTTAAAAACTTTTTTTAATATTTTATATTAAATAACTTCTTATTATTTTTTTCTATTATTTCTTCTATTTTTAATTTTATTTTAGCACTATCTAATATTATTCTCTCTTTATTATATTAAATAAATCACGTACATTTAAACTCGATTTGAACTTGATAAAATTAAAAAAAGCCCAAATTTAAATTAAAAATTACTCAAATACTTGGCTTGTTTACACCTCTAATTTTTTTAAAAATACTTCGTCCGGACATCCACACGTTTGGACTGCCAACCACCAAACGCCACATCAACTACCGGTGATTTTTACGACGATGTAACATCCGATAAGTAATCATTATTAGACAAAACACGAGATACAAAAGATATGTGTTATACAAATTAAAAATTGATTTTTTTTTAATAAAAAAGCGCAAGATTAAAAATACTACGGAATTTATCTTGGAAATTTTGAAAATACTTGAAAGCAATTTAAATAATTTTAAAGTAATTCCCTCTAAAAATTAATTTCTAACTAATATATGATTTATATATGTGATATGAGAAAATTTAAATGAGATTAGGATTGAAAATAAAATTTTTAGTATAAAATTAGTATATATTTTTTAAGATATATATTTAAGTTTTCTTATTAGTTATGTGCAAGGCAAATTTTTTTCGAAAAATTTAAAAAAATTTCTAAATTACATAAAGGATTTTAAAAAAAATTATTTATATCTTAATAAATTTAATTACTGAAAAGTATTAAAATCTTAATTCCGGCTTATAGATNAGCAAGGCAAATTTTTTTCGAAAAATTTAAAATAATTTCTAAATTACATAAAGGATTTTAAAAAAAAAAATTATTTATATCTTAATAAATTTAATTACTGAAAAGTATTAAAATCTTAATTCCGGCTTATAGATGTATCTAATTCAAACTTGAAATTTATAATTTTTCAACCATAGTTAACTTGTACTTTCTGTTAATTTATATAATATTTAAAGTATAGGTTAGTAAAATCTAACAAAATTAAGACTCTGTTTTAGTTGCCTATAAGATATCATGTTGATATGTCATCAACAAATTCTCAATCATCTGACATGAATCTTGAGGCATGATATGGTTTCGAGATAATATTTTAAGCAAAAAATGTTCGTATTCTGATAAAAAGTCATTCAGATCATCGATTTCAACAAAACTATAGTCAAACTGACCGGCTTGATGAGACAGACTGAATGATATCAAAATTGGTTCNCTCGAGATAATATTTTAAGCAAAAAATGTTCGTATTCTGATAAAAAGTCATTCAGATTATCGATTTCAACAAAACTATAGTCAAACTGACCGGCTTGATGAGACAGACTGAATGATATCAAAATTGGTTCAATCCAAGTCAAATGAAGCTCAAATCAAGTCATTAAACCACTCTTGAAAGTTTTTCAAACATATTTAGAAGGTTGAACTAATGTTGAACCTAGCAAACCTATAGTTGAATCGAGAGTCTTGACAACACGAATCCAACGACCCTTAGATTGTTCAATTTCGATGACGTTAAAGCACTCAAATGTTCATGAAACGTCGTCTGATTAAGGGAAGCTCTCCAAACCGTCCGATCAAAGTAGTTAATATTCTTGCATTAATTGCACCCAGAACACTATAAATAGTGTCCCACTCCTCATGAAAGGGAGCTCGAGCCTTGAGAGAGAACTTGAGGCTTTGAGAATGAGCTGAAGTCCAACACCTTCCTTACCATCGTCAATCGTCGCCAGCAGTCGCATACCACCGCTGATCGTCCTTGATCATCGCCGACCATCATCGACCACCCACGATTGTCTTAAACATNAAAAAAAATTATTTATATCTTAATAAATTTAATTACTGAAAACTATTAAAATCTTAATTCCGGCATAATTCAAACTTGAAATTTATAATTATTCAACCTTAGTTAACTTGTACTTTCTGTTAATTTATATAATATTTAAACCACAAGTTAGTAAAATCTAACAAAATTAAGACTTTGTTTTAGTTGCCTATAAGATGTCATCCTGATATGTCATCAACAAAATCTCATCATCTGACATGAATCTCGAGGTATGATAGGGTCTCGAGATAATATTTTAAGCAAAAATGTTTGTATCTTGATAAAAAGTCATCCAGAGCATCGATTTCAACAAAACTATAGAACTGACCGGCTTGACGAGACAAACTGAATGATATCAAAATTGGTCCAATCCAAGTCAAATGAAGCTCAAATCAAGTCATTAAATCACTCTTGAAAGCTTTTCAAACATATTTAGAAGGTTGAATTAATGTTGAAGCTAGCAAACCTATAGTTGAATCGAGAGTCACGACAAGACAAATCCAACAAGCTTAAGATTGCTCAATTCTGATGACGTTGAAGCAATGAAATGTCCATCTAATATCGTCTGATTAAGGGAAGCTCTCCAAACTGTCTGATCAAAGTAGTTAATATTCCTGCATTAATTGCACCCAAAACACTATAAATAGTGTCTCACCTCTCTCATGAAAGGGAGCTCGAGCCTTGAGAGAGAACTTGAGGCTTTGAGAATGAGCTGAAGTCCAACACCTTCCTTACCATCGTTAATCGCCGCTAGCAGCCGAAAACCACCGTTGATCGTCCTTGATCATCGCCGACCATCATCGACTACCCACAACTGTCTTCAACATCTGTTGATTATCGACGGCCACCATCAACCGCTGTAGTTAACTAAAAACCACTGTCGATGACCACCAATCATCGTCAACCACCACCAACCAAACACTGTCAGTCAACGTTGTAACTTGGAAAATCTAGTAACACTTTCTCTTCTGTGGGACAAGGGGTTTCCGTATTCATCAACCTATAATGGATTTTTACAACTGGGTCAGGCTCCGCGATTATTTTTGTTTACGGGTTTTTCCACGTAAAAACTTTTGGTCTCATTACTGGTTATTTTCTTTCACCTGAGTGTATGTTTTGAATTCTTGTGCAACTAAGATAAATATCCATTCACTCTACAACCACAAATTTTCTAGCACGCTTCAGTTTGGTGCCTGTTGTAAGAAACGAAGCACTGTTTGAGATTGTCTTAAACTCTGAGACTGTGACCCCCTACTTCATTTTTCAATGATGTATATCATCCAACTAGCAAAGGAATTTTCTTTACATCTTGAAGAACACTTTGAAGCATTCTTCGATGTGGGGGGCAACCTTCACCGTAGTCTTGAAAAGTCGTTCACGTCAATGTCCCGGGCACGGTTGCAATGGGGTTTTCTTCTCGCATCCTATTCAAACACAAAGTATTTCATAACTTCTTCTAGGCTGAGGGACAACCTTCATTGCAGTCTTGAAAGGTCGTTCATGTTAACGTTTAGGCACGACTATGGTGGGAAAGTCATCCCATATTTCATTCAGATTACAAGTCTGTGAGAATAGCTTTTGTATTGGGGGACAATCTTCACCGCAAATAACACTTCCTCAATGCCCCTCATTGTGCTAGAGTTCTTCTTCAACTAGATCAAGAAGTTGTTCTCTTCAAGGTCGGATACCTTTGTTATTTTACAAGCTCGCATGGAAAACACCCCTTACTGGGGGGCAAATGATTCACAAGCAGCAACTAACAAGTTTTCAAACATTATTCTTGAGTATGACAGCAACCATATTTTTAAGAAAATATACGATCCATTTTGATCTACGCTATAGTCTCTAGAAACACAAAGCATCTCTGACACCTCATTCTAGGCTTACTCGATCCCAAGGTGACTCGATTCAACCTCTTCCATTACAAGCTACAGTCGTCAAATAAAAGCTTTGATACACAACTTTGGATAGGTTAAAAATCTTTGGCATATTTTCTTTAACCTTTTCCATAAAAGATTACGATCGTCAAGCAAAAGCTTCGACCAATAACCTAGTATAGGTCAATCATCCTTAGTGGATTTCATATAACTTTTTCTATTACGGGTTAATACCGTTAAGCATCTCCGGTTATACAACTCAGAACTGGTCTTACATCCTTATTGGATTCTTCTTTAAACCATGCCCTTGGAAGTTAAGCTAGGAGGCAAGACTCGATGGGAAGCTACGGTGTTCTAAGAAGTCAAGCTCAGGACGCAAGACCCGATGAGAAGCTATCATGTTGCTGGAAGATGAGCCCAAGAGGCAATTTTTAATAGGAGCTAGTTGTGGACAGGGTCCTCACTAGAAAGACTCCAAGAGAGCAAGTGGTTGATAGGGTCTCCACTGAAAGACCTCAAAAGGCTACAAGCCTTAGAATGCACAGGTACATAAAAAACATCATAAAACTACGAGCCTCATAAGAATTTCATATAATTAAGAAGTCACAACAGCCTTTGAAACACTATCATAAATGTATAAAGAAATACATTATCAGGAACTAAAAATATCACATCAGATGATTAGAAATACTATAAAGATCAACAAGAACAATATAAATGATATAAGAGATATCGCTACTGCAGAAGCATGATATCTCCCCTCAAAGTGCAGCGGGAAAATTCTAGCATTTCTTCATCTCCATCGAAATACACAACAATAACAATCAAGATGATCTCGAGTCACCCACGAGCAAGAACGGAGATAGCTGTCTTCATCTCATCGAGGCAAAAGAAGATCTCGATGGTCACCTGCTATGCAGGATAGGGAAAACTTTCCTATTGGCTGCAACAAGAAAGAAGTTCTCATTTATTGCCTGTTATGCATGATGCAGATGACTTTTATGCATGATGCAGATGACTCCGTAGCTTTACGTGCGGACTCCCAGTAATATACCGTCATGTGTGCTATATCGTGCCCACATAAAAAGTTATTAAAGTGGAACCGCGGACTCCGCAGTAACCTCGAAATAACACTGCGGAGGTTATCTCAGGGTTATTTAAGAGAAACATATATATTTCATTTCAATAATTTTATATCTAGCATTTCACCAAATATCAAAGAGGCACACTGAATTACACAATTGTAGATACCAATACTTATTAAATGATATGAAATAACCCATACTATTGTAACTCTGCAGTTAGCAGATCGTTGNATGAAAGAAGATCTTGTTGGTTATCTGCTACCCAGGACGGGAAAAACTTTTCTCTTCACCGTAATGTGAAAGAAGAACTCGTTGCTTGCCTACCACACAGGATGTGGATGACTTTTCTCTTCGCTACAACAAAAAAGAAGATCTCATTGCTTGTCTATTACCAGGATGGGGAAAACTTTCCTCTTCATCGTAATGTGAAAGAAGATCTCATTGCTTGTCTATTCCGCAAGATGGGGACAAATTTTCTCTTCACCGCAATATGAAAGAAGATCTCATTAATTGTCTACTACGCATGACGTAGACGAATTTCCTTTGCACTACAACACGAAATAAGATTGCGTTGTTTGCATGCACACAGGACGGGGACGACTTTCCTCTTTGAGGTAACTCTCCGCCGCAACTCTTTACGATAACCCACACTTCGCTGCAACTCTTCACTGCAATGCAGGACGACTTTTTTCTTCGGGAAAATCTCGCTAGTATACACACACACACACACACACACACACACACACACATATACATACATATATATATTGAAATCCGCTTAAATTATGTTGACATTTAACATTTTACATTCGAACTTATGCCCTTCCACATTCCAACTTTTAGCCTTTCACCTTATAAATTAATAATAATAATTATTATTATTATATGTACACACACACACATATGTATATATACATGATAAAACTAAAAAATTGCAGATTTTGTTATTTTTGAACGATCAAAATGGTCTCACTTGAAAAGAGGGGGCAACTCATACGTCATCAATAAATTCTCATCATCCGACACGAATCTCGATGCATGCCATGAATTTCGAGATAATATTTTGAGCATCTTAATGAAAAGCATCAATTTCAACAAGTTTATAGTTAAACTGATCGACTTGACAAGACAGACCGTGATATCAAAATTGGTTCAATCCAAGTCAAATCAAACTCAGATTAAATCATTAAACCACACTTGAAAGTTTTTCGGACATATTTAGAAGGTTGAACGAATGTTGAAGCTAGAAAGACTATAGTCGAATCGAGCGCCTCAACAAGACGAATCCAACGAGCCCAAGATTACTCAATTCCGACAACGTTAAGACACTCAAATGCCCATCGAACGCTGTCTAATTGAGGTAAGCTCTACAAACCGTCTGATTAAAGTAGTTCATATTGTGACATTAATTGCACCTAAAACACTAAAAATAGAGCCCCACCCCTCTCATGAGAGGGAGTCCGAGCCTTCAGAGAGAACTTGAGGTTTTTACAAGGAGATGAAGTCCAACACCATACTTACCATCTTCGATTGTCACCAACAGCCTTCGATCGCCGCCGATAGTCGTCGATCGTCGCCGACAGCAGTCGGCCCCCGCCGACAGCGATTGACTATCGACGACCGTCATTGACCACTGACGGCCATCGTCAACACCGGTCGATCGTTGTCGACTATCGTCAACAATCAGCAACCATCGTCAATCACCACAAATTGTCATCAACAACAATCAACCAGACGCCTTCAACAACGTTATAACTAGAAAAATCTAGTAACTCTTTCACATCTGTGGGACAAAGGGTTGTTGTAATCATCAATATATAGTGAATTTTTACAACTAGGTCAGACCCCGTAGTTTTTTCCATTTTCAATTTTTTCCACGTAAAAACTTATAGTGTCATTACTAGTTGTTTTCTTTCATCTGACTGTGTGTGTTGAATTCTCGCGCAACGCTAAGACAACATTCCATTACTCCACCATTGTGAACTTTACAGCACGCATTCAATACAATTAATTAATTACAGAAGATAAAATAAGAATGTAGAAGATAGGATGAATATTCTTACAACACAAGNTGAATTTTCTTTACATCTTGAAAATCATCTTTGAAGCATTCTTCTATGTGGGGGCAACCTTCACAGTAGTCTTAAAAAGTCATTCACGTCAATGTTCCGGGCACAGTTACAGTGAGGTTGTCTGCTCGCATCCTATTCAAACACAAAGTATTTCATAACTTCTTCTAGGCTGAGGGACAACCTTCATTGCAGTCTCGAAAGGTCGTTCATGTTAACGTCTCAGGAACGACTATGGTGGGAAAGTCATCCTATATTTCATTCAGATTACAAGTCTATGAGAATAGCTCTTGCATTGGGGTACAATCTTCACCGCAAATAACACTTCCTCAATGCCCCTCATTGTACTAGAGTTCTTCTTCAACAAGATCAAGAAGTTGTTCTCTTAAAGGTCGGATACCTTTGTTATTTTACAAGCTCGCATGGAAAACATTCCCATTGGGGAGAAAAAGATTTAGAAGAAGCAACTAATGAATTTTCAAACATTATTCTTGAGTATGACTGCAACCATATTTTTAAGAAACTATACGATCCATTTCGATTTACGTCATAGTTTCTAGAAACAGAAAGGATCTCTGACACCTCATTATAGGCTTACTCGATCCCAAGGTGACTCGATTCGACCTCTTCCATTACAAGCTACAGTCGTCAAATAAAAGCTTTCATATACAACTTTGGATAGGTTAAAAATCTTTGGCGGATTTTCTTTAACCTTTTCCATAAAAGACTACGATCGTCAAGCAAAAGCTTCGACCAATAACCTAGGATAGGTCAACCATCCTTAGTGGATTTCATATAGCTTTTTTCTATTACAGGTTAATACCGTCAAGCATCTCCGGTTATACAACTCAGAACTGGTCTTATATCCTTATTGGATTCTTCTTTCAACCATGCCCTTGGAAGTTAAACCAGGAGGCAAGACTCGATGGGAAGCTACAGTGCTCTAAGAAGTCAAGCTCAGGATGCAAGACCCGATGAGAAGCTATCATGTTGTTGGAAGACGAGGCCAAGAGGCAATTTTTAATGGGAGCTAGTTGTGGACAGGGTTCTCACTAGAAAGACTCCAAAAGAGCAAATAGTTGATAGGATCTCCACTGAAAGACCTCAAAAGGCTACAAGCCTTAGAATGCATAGGTACATAAAAGACATCAGAAGACTACGAGCCTCATAAGAATTTCGTATGATTAAGAAGTCACAACAACCTTTGAAACAACGTCATAAATGTATAAAGAAACACATTATCATGAACTAAAAATACCACATCAGATGATTAAAAAGACTATAAAGATCAACACGAACAATACAAAGGATACAAGAGATATTGCCACTACAGAAGCATGAAACCTCCCCTCAAAGTGCGGCGGTAAAATTTTAGCATTTCTTCATCTCCACCGAAATACACAGCAATAACAATCAAGATGATCTCAAGTCACCCACAAGCAAGAACTGAGATAAATATCTTCATTTCATCGAGGCAAAAGAAGATCTCGATGGTCACCTGCTATGCAGGACAGGGGCGACTTTCCTATTGGCCGCAACAAGAAAGAAGATCTCATTGATTGCATGTTATGCAGAATGCGGGTGACTTTCCTTTTCACTGCAACACTAAAGAAGATTTAGTTGCTTGGTTGCTACGCAGAACAACAATGACTTTCCTCTTCGCCGCAAAGTGAAAGAAGATCTTTTTGTTTGTCTGCCACACATGATGGGGATGACTTTCATCTTTGCTACAATGTGAAAGAAGAAATTGTTGCTTGTCTGCTACGTAAAACGGGGACACATTNCGAATCGAGGGTCTTGACAACACGAATCCAACGACCCTTAGATTGCTGAATTTCGATGACGTTAAAGCACTCAAATGTTCATCAAACGTCGTCTGATTAAGGGAAGCTCTCCAAACCGTCCGATCAAAGTAGTTAATATTCTTGCATTAATTGCACCCATAACACTATAAATAGCATCCCACCCCTCATGAAAGGGAGCTCGAGCCTAGAGAGAGAACTTGAGGCTTTGAGAATGAGCTGAAATCCAACACCTTCCTTACCATCGTCAATCACCGCCAGTAGTCGCATACCACCGCTGATCGTCCTTGATCATCGCCGACCATCATCGACCACCCACGATTGTCTTAAACATCTGTTGATTATCAACAACCACTTTCGACCGTTGTAGTTAACTACAAACCACTGTCGATGACCACCAATCATCGTCAAGTACCACCAACCAAACATTGTCAGTCAACGTTGTAACTTGGAAAATCTAGTAACACTTTCTCTTTTGTGAGAAGTGGTTTTCGTATTCATCAACCTAAAATGGATTTTTACAACTGGGTCAGGCTCTACGATTATTTTAGTTTACGGGTTTTTCCATGTAAAAACTTTTGGTCTCATTACTGGTTATTTTCTTTCGCCTGAGTGTATGTTTTGAATTCTTGTGCAGCTANCATTTTTACAACTGGGTCAGGCTCTACGATTATTTTAGTTTACGGGTTTTCCACGTAAAAACTTTTGGTCTCATTACTGGTTATTTTCTTTCGCCTGAGTGTATGTTTTGAATTCTTGTGCAGCTAAGACAAATATCCATTTACTCTACAACCACAAATTTTCTAGCACGCTTCAGTTTGGTGCCGACTGTGAGAAACGAAGCACTGTTTGAGATTGTCTTCAACTCTGAGACGGTGATCTCCTACTTCATTTTTCAATGATGTATATCATCCAACTAGCAAAGGAATTTTCTTTACATCTTGAAGATCATCTTTGAAGCATTCTTCTATGTGGGGGCAACATTCACCGTAGTCTTAAAAAGTCATTCACGTCAATGTTCAAGGCACAGTTGCAGTGAGGTTGTCTGCTCGCATCCTATTCAAACACAAAGTATTTCATAACTTCTTCTAGGCTGAGGGACAACCTTCATTGCAGTCTCGAAAGGTCGTTCATGTTAACATCTCAGGAACGACTATGGTGGGAAAGTCATCCTACATTTCATTCAGATTACAAGTCTATGAGAATAGCTCTTGCATTGGGGGACAATCTTCACCGCAAATAACACTTCCTCAATGCCCCTCATTGTACTAGAGTTCTTCTTCAACAAGATCAAGAAGTTGTTCTCTTAAAGGTCGGATACCTTTGTTATTTTACAAGCTCGCATGGAAAACACCCCCACTGGGGAGCAAAAGATTTAGAAGAAGCAACTAATGAATTTTCAAACATTATTCTTGAGTATGACTGCAACCATATTTTTAAGAAACTATACGATTCATTTCAATCTACGTCATAGTTTCTAGAAACAGAAAGCATCTCTGACACCTCATTATAAGCTTACTCGATCCCAAGGTGACTCGATTCGACCTCTTCCATTACAAGTTACAGTCGTCAAATAAAAGCTTTCATATACAACTTTGGATAGGTTAAAAATCTTTGGCGGATTTTCTTTAACCTTTTCCATAAAAGACTACGATCGTCAAGCAAAAGCTTCGACCAATAACCTAGGATAGGTCAACCATCCTTAGTGGATTTCATATAGCTTTTTTCTATTACAGGTTAATACCGTCAAGCATCTCTGGTTATACAACTCAGATTATATCCTTATTGGATTCTTCTTTCAACCATGCCCTTGGAAGTTAAACCAGGAGGCAAGACTCGATGAGAAGCTACGGTGCTCTAAGAAGTCAAGCTCGGGATGCAAGACCCGATGAGAAGCTATCATGTTGCTGGAAGACGAGGCCAAGAGGAAATTTTTAATGGGAGCTAGTTGTGGACAGGGTTCTCACTATAAAGACTCCAAAAGAGCAAATAGTTGATAGGATCTCCACTGAAAGACCTCAAAAGGCTACAAGCCTTAGAATGCATAGGTACATAAAAGACATCAGAAGACTACGAGCCTCATAAGAATTTCGTATGATTAAGAAGTCACAACAACCTTTGAAACAACGTCATAAATGTATAAAGAAATACATTATCATGAACTAAAAATACCATATCAGATGATTAAAAAGACTATAAAGATCAACACGAACAATACAAAGGATACAAGAGATATCGCCACTACAGAAGCATGAAACCTCCCCTCAAAGTGCTGCGGGAAAATGTTAGCATTTCTTCATCTCCACCGAAATACACAGCAATAACAATCAAGAAGATCTCAAGTCACCCACAAGCAAGAACGGAGATAAATATCTTCATCTCATCGAGGCAAAAGAAGATCTCGATGGTCACATGCTATGCAGGATAGGGACGACTTTCCTATTGGCCGCAACAAGAAAGAAGATCTCATTGATTGCTTGTTATGCAGAATGCGGGTGACTTTCCTTTTCACTGCAACACTAAAGAAGATTTAGTTGCTTGGTTGCTACGCAGAACAACGATGACTTTCCTCTTCGCCGCAACGTGAAAGAAGATCTTTTTGTTTGTCTGCCACACATGATGGGGATGACTTTCATCTTTGCTATGACTTTCATCTTTGCTACAATGTGAAAGAAGAAATTGTTGCTTGTCTGCTACGTAAAACGGGGACACCTTTCCTCTTTGTCGCAATGTAAAAGAAGATCATGTTGCTTGTCTGCTACGTAGGATGGGGAAAACTTTCCTCTTTGCTGCAAGGTTAAAGAAGATCTCATTGCTTGCCTGCTACCCATGATGGGGACAACTTTCCTCTTCATCACAATGTGAAAGAAGATCTCGTTGCTTATTTTCTATGCAGGAAGGGGACAAATTTTTTCTTTGCTGCAACGTGAAAGAAGATCTTGTTGGTTATCTGCTACCCAGGACGGCAAAAACTTTTCTCTTCACCGTAATGTGAAAGAAGATCTCGTTGCTTGCCTACCACACTGGATGTGGATGACTTTTCTCTTTGCCACAACAAAAAAGAAGATCTCATTGTTTGTCTATTACCAGGATGGAGAAAACTTTCCTCTTCATCGTAATGTGAAAGAAGATCTCATTGCTTGTCTATTCCGCAAGATGGGGACAATTTTTTTCTTCACCGCAATATGAAAGAAGATCTCATTAATTGTCTACTACGCATGACATAGACGAATTTTCTTTGCACTACAACACGAAATAAGATTGCGTTGTTGCATGCACACAGGATGGGGACGACTTTCCTCTTTGAGGTAACTCTCCGCCGCAACTCTTTACGATAACCCACCCTTCGCTGCAACTCTTCACTGCAACGCAGGACGACTTTTTCCTTCGGGAAAATCTCGCTAGTATACACACACACATACACGTATATACATACATATATATATTGAAATCCGCTTAAATTATGTTGACATTTAACATTTTACATTCGAACTTATGCACTTCCACATTCTAACTTTTAGCTTTTCACCTTATAAATTAATAATAATAATAATAATAATAATATGTACACACACACACACATATGCATATATACATGATAAAACTAAAAAATTGCAGATTTTGATATTTTTGAACGACCAAAATGGTCTCGCCTAAAAAGAGGTGGCAACTCATACGTCATCAATAAATTCTCATCATCCGACACGAATCTCGAGGCATGCCACGGATTTCGAGATAATATTTTGAGCATCTTGATGAAAATTTGCCCGGAGCATCAATTTCAACAAGTTTATAGTTAAACTGATTAACTTGACAAGAGAGACCGTGATATCAAAATTGGTTCAATCCAAGTCAAATCAAACTCATATCAAATCATTAAACCACAATTGAAAGTTTTTCAGACATATTTAGAAGCTTGAACGAATACTGAAGCGAGAAAGACTATAGTCGAATCGATCGCATCAACAAGACGAATACAACAAACCCAAGATTGCTCAATTCCGACAACGTTAAGACACTCAAATGTCCATCGAACGCTGTCTGATTGAGGGAAGCTCTTCGGACCCTCTGATTAAAGTAGTTCATATTGCGACATTAATTGCACCTAAAACACTAAAAATAGAGCCTCACCCCTCTCATGAGAGGGAGCCCGAGCCTTGAGAGAGAACTTGAGGTTTTTAGAATGAGGTGAAGTCCAACATCATACTTATCATCTTCGATTGTCACCGACAGCCTTCGATCGCCGTCGATAGTCGTTGATCGCCGCTAACAACAGTCGACCCACGCCGACAACGATCGACCATCGGCGACCGGCATTGACCACTGACGGTCGTCATCAACACCGGTCGATCGTTGTCGACTGTCGTAACAATCAACAACCACCGTCAATCACCACCAATTGTCGTCAACAACAATCAACCAGACGCCTTCAACAACATTGTAACTAGAAAAATCTAGGAACTCTTTCACATCTATGGGACAAGGGATTGTTGTAATCATCAATATATAGTGAATTTTTACAACTAGGTCAGACCCCGTAGTTTTTTTCCATTTTCAATTTTTTCCACGTAAAAACTTATAGTGTCCTTACTAGTTGTTTTCTTTCACCTGATTGTGTGTGTTGAATTCTCGCACAACGCTAAGACAACATTCCATTACTCTACCATTGTGAACTTTACAGCACGCATCCAATACAATTAATTAATTACAGAAGATAAAATAAGAATGTAGAAGATAGGATGAATATTCTTACAACACAAGTCTTTATTACTTCTATCATCTTTCCTTTTTTCTAGGAAAAAAAATTATGAATAATATTTATAAAAATACACTGTCTATGATATTTTGCTATTTTTCTCCTTATTTATAACCTTTATTTCAAGTGATAAATTCTATCTTTTAATATAAATGAATTACGGCATAATATACTAAATTTAGAATAAAAAAATAATTAAATTATTGCATAATATCCCTTAAACTATTATCGGAATACTCACATAAAAAGAAAAATACATATTATTTACTAAATTAAGGCAGGGAGTCTGAATCTCGTGGCTCACTTTAAATTTCAAGTGCATCTGACACCTTCGAGGAGCATAGTTCTACAAACTGTTAAAGAATATTCTTGTTGCTTGTGATTCTTGCCGTGCATTCTCGGCAAGTCAGTTTTTTTATAAAAATTATTTCACTAACTCTTAATTTTGCCGAAAATATTTGCATACGTATGCAGAACTGTATACATCGAGAGATTATTCAGAGGATATAAGAGGGTTATATTCGTGTTATACCCCTTTTAACTTCTTTTTAACNAGAATCTCGTGGCTCACTTTAAATTTCAAGTGCATCTGACACCTTCCAGGAGCATAGTTCTACAAACTATTAAGGAATATTCTTGTTGCTTGTGATTCTTGCCGAGCATTCTCTCCAAGTCAGTTTTTTTATAAAAATTATTTCACTAACTCTTAATTTTGCCGAAAATATTTGCGTAAGTATGCAGAACTGTGTACATCGAGAGATTATTCAGAGGATATAAGAGGGTTATATTCGTGTTATACCCCTTTTAACTTCTCTTTAACCTAGCTGTAACCTACAAATAAGTTCCGCGCTTCTATAGTTCCGGTAGTTACAGTTAAGTTGCAGGGAGGTTACAGGAGGGTATAAAGCGGATATAACCCGTCTGTATGCTCTGAATAACCCCCGACGTACATCTTACGTACGTAAATATTTTCACTTCATGATATTTTAGATGTAATTATGAATTATTATTTTATAGTTGATATCTTAATATTAACATATTCTAATAATAAAAAAGTTNTCACTTCATGATATCTTAGATGTAATTATGAATTATTATTTTATAGTTGATATCTTAATATTAACATATTCTAATAATAAAAAAGTTAATAATTCTAATTATGAATTATTATTTTATAGTTGATTTGCAGTTAATTAGGATTGTATCTAGAAGCGAGTTACTAATGATTGATTACATACGCAAGCAGGACTGGTGCCATGAAATCTTCATCGCCTCGTAAAAAAGCACCTAGCAAAAGTATCATCAGCCTTGATGATGCTTGTGAGGATGATGATGCATCATATCACAATTGGCTGGTAATTACTTAATCATTTTCTTATATATTTTAATATTAATATATATATATATATATATATATAAATATTATTTATTTTGCAGAAAAAGTATCCCTCAGCATTAGCATTGTTTGACCAAATAATAAAGTATGCNGAATAAATATTATTTATTTTGCAGAAAAAGTATCCCTCAGCATTAGCATTGTTTGACCAAATAATAAAGTATGCTAATGAGAAGAAGATCGCGATGTTCTTGGACTACGATGGAACTCTTTCGCCTATTGTGGACAATCCTGACCATGCGTTTATGTCCAGTGCAGTAAGTAATATAATTGCTCATTTAGAAAAGAAAAGTTGTTAGTTGTTGTAACTTATTATTGATATTGATTTTTGTTAATATTGTTTGGTTTTAGATGCGCGCTGCTGTTAAAAATATTGCTAACATTTTTCCCACTGCCATTATTAGTGGGCGCAGTCGTCATAAGGTACTTATTATCATTTTTTAGTATAGTTTGTNATAACTTATTGTTGATATTGATTTTGGTTAATATTGTTTGGTTTTAGATGCGCTCTGCTGTTAAAAATATTGCTAACGTTTTTCCCACTGCCATTATTAGTGGGCGCAGTCGTCATAAGGTACTTATTATCATTTTTTAGTATAGTTTGTCTCTGCTTTAGAGTAGGGTGGATTCAGATAGGATCCACTTAGTCTGAGTCTATGGTGGTAATTGTTCTCTCAAATTCAGATTTTTATTTGGTTCATCTTAAAATATTACTTCACCTTTCATTGCATCATCTCCACCCACTTTGGATCTTGGGGGGCAGATAGCTTCACTTTAAGAAAGAGATTGATTCTGACCCAACTTAGAATGTACCTCTACTTGTGGAGAACTAAATTTTTTCAATATCTTAATAATTTTTATTTATGTCTGGAATCTCAGGTTTACGAATTTGTTGGGTTACAAGAAGTCTACTATGCTGGTAGCCATGGTATGGACATAGGCGCCCCAGTCAACAATTATGACTCTGCGGTTGATAATCGTCCTCATAAGCAGGTGATAAATCATATCCTTTTATCCCATTTTTCTTTTTATTTTCTTAAAATGAAATGTGATTTTTTTTTTTTGCATCACTTTTGTTTCATTTATCTCTTTTTTAAATCTTAAAAAATATATTTAGTTGATGTAAATTAGGTTTATCTTTTATTTTTATTTTTTGATTTGGGATGTAAACATTATATCTCAATTACTTATTGCAGGGGCATGATGTGCATTTGTTTCAACCTGCAAGCGAGTTTTCAACGATGATCGATGAGGTATCATCTACATCTTCAAGTGATACATGGTTCCTTTTTCCCGTCCAATTTCAGTGCTAACCACTTTCCTTTCCAGCAGGTTTTCAAATCTCTCGTCGAGAAGACAAAGGATATCAAAGGCTCAAAAGTTGAGAACAATAAGTTCTGTCTTTCTGTGCATTACAGACAAGTGGACGAGAACGTATCATCCTAAATACTTGACAAATTTACAGTTTTGTTTATATTTCATTGCACAAATACTTACAAGTCCTTTCTTCCTCCTTCGGTATGTAGAGTTGGAACGTGATTGCTGAGCGTGTCCAGGACATCCTCAACAACTATCCTCTTTTGAAGCTAACTTACGGGAAGAAGGTAAGTGAGATGCTTAGAAAGAGTTTTTTTAGTTCAGTATTTACATGTGTTTGGCTGTCAAAAAAGATCGTTGTTCGCAAACAGTTAGTGTTCGGTTCATCAATGGGTTCGTGTTTGATTCATTCGATAAGTAGACGAGACGAACGTGAACATTTTTTTTTTCGTTCGGTTAGTTAAATGAACCGAACACACGAGAGTGATGCGTTCGTTCGTGTTCGAATCGTTATTGTTCGAAATATAAAATAATTTAAAATAATTATATATATANTATTGTCTTTTAATGATTTAAATGCTAATTTAATTGACTTTTGTCTTTAAAAATTTTGCATTTCTAGGTCTTGGTGTTTCTCACTTCTCTTGTGAAGTGGAAGAGGTCTCAAATGGCAGTACATTGATCTTAGTGATCTTTCTTCAATATTTCTAGCGTCCAGCAAAACTAATAAGGAACTATATATGATTCTTAAGCTTAAATTAGATCTTTTTTTGTTTTGGGCCAAGCTTTGCAAGATTTGCTTATTATAAGAACTGATTGTAAATGAAACTAACTTGATCTACTTGACTGCACATTCAAAGGTTTCACCTAGTATAATTTTCCTTGTGATTTATACTTTTTTTGTTACTGTTGAATTTTCTAGTATAGTTTCTGAAGTATAAAGCATTGGACTAGAAAGCTAACAGTAACATAAGTATGTTTGTTTGACCGAAAATTCAACGACTTTGAGACTCAGTCTGAGGTGTGGGAATCCCCCAATCGCTGAAATTTCTCATGACCAATATCAAAGCCGTTATTACCAACTCACTCTCCATGGACAACTACCCGGTTTGGAGATTCCAGATCCTCATAATCGTGAAGGCCAATGGTTTTCCAGGCTTCCTTGATGGATCAACTCAGCAGCCATTTCCTATCATCACCAATGTATATAGTATAACTCTACCCAATCTCGATTATTCCCTCTGAACGCTGGTTGATCAGAACCTTGCCACATCCATCCCCTCATCTATCTCTACCACCAACCTCCCATATGTGCTAACTTTTGATAGTTGATCCGAAATTTGGCATACAATGGAAAAAAGGCTGCAAGCTACCAATCGATCCCGGGTAATCAGCTGAAAAATGAACTCCATAATGTATTCATGAAAAACCTAGCAATGACACAGTACTCAACTCATTTCAAAATGCTGGATGAAAACATGCCAGCAGCCATCACCTCAATCGACACCTAAGATATCATCCTATACACCCTCAAAGGTCTGCCCGCGTCCTATCAAGTTTTCAAGATAGTCATTAGAACACAATTTAATTTGATTGCCCTAGAGGATCTATGTTCTCTTCACTTCAAGGAAGAAATCAATCTAGCCAATGACAATTCAACCTTTCCCATAACTGATCCTCACCTAGCTCTTTACACAAATAAAGGCAAGAGTATGNTACATAAATCCTGCCAAACACAAAAGATTAGATGAATCTCGCCCTCCACGAAATTCAGTTTTCTTTCTTTTCTGTCTATTCTATGACGTAAATCTGGATCCAAGAAGATTAAAATTATTTTTTTTATATTTATATCAGTCAAATCATTCATATCACATCAAAAATACCTCTTTTTCGAGTTCTAAAAAATGAAATGACTTTAGATTTTAAATATGAAAATACATAAGAATAAGAGGTATGCATGTAAATCTTGCAGAGTTATTACATGTACCAACAATCTTGATGAAGTTATTCTAATGGATGATTCTATAATTTTGCATTTAAAGATATCAAAGTTGAAATAGATGTGTAAAATGCATTTGCAGTTCTTGAGAGAGAAGAACTGGGGCTATGGCATTTTGGTTTCTTCTGTCCCTAAAAAGACTAGTGCCCATTTCTNGTTCTAATGGATGATTCTATAATTTTGCATTTAAAGATATCAAAGTTGAAATAGATGAGTAAAATGCATTTGCAGGTCTTGAGAGAGAAGAACTGGGGCTATGGCATTTTGGTTTCTTCTGTCCCTAAAAAGACTAGTGCCCATTTCTCACTCAAAGACCCATCAGAGGTAAGCGTAAACGTTCAGCATTGCATCCTTGTATTGTCTTTTAATGATTTAAATGCTAATTTAATTGACATTTGTCTTTAAAAATTTTGCATTTCTAGGTCTTGGTGTTTCTCACTTCTCTTGTGAAGTGGAAGAGGTCTCAAATGGCAGTACATTGATCTCAGTGATCTTTTTCCAATATTTCTAGCGTCCAGCAAAAGGAATAAGGAACTATATATGATTCTTAAGCTTAAATTAGATCTTTTTTTTTTGTTTTGGGCCAAGCTTTGCAAGATTTGCTTATTATAAGAACTGATTGTATATGAAAATAACTTGATCTACTTGACTGCACATTCAAAGGTTTCACCTAATATAATTTTCCTTGTGATTTATACTTTTTTTGTTACTGTTGAATTTTCTAATATAGTTTCTGAAGTATAAAGCATTGGAGTAGAAAGCTAACAGTAACATAAGTATGTATGTTTGACCGAATATTCAAGACTTTGAGACTCAGTCTGAGGTGTGGGAATCCCCCAATCGCTGAAATTTCTCATGACCAATATCAAAGCCGTTATTACCAACTCACTCTCCATGGACAACTACCCGGTTTGGAGATTCCAGATCCTCATAATCGTGAAGGCCAATGGTTTTCCAGGCTTCCTTGATGGATCAACTCAGCAGCCATCTCCTATCATCACCAATGTATATAGTATATCTCTACCCAATCTCGATTATTCCCTCTGGATGGTTGATCAGAACCTTGCCACATCCATCCCCTCATCTATCTCTACCACCATCCTCCCATATGTGCTAACCTTTGATAGTTGCTCCGAAATTTGGCAAACAATGGAAAAAAGGCTGCAAGATACCAATCGATCCCGGGTAATCAGCTGAAAAATGAACTCCATAATGTATTCATGAAAAACCTAGCAATGACACTGTACTCAATTCATTTCAAAATGCTGGATGAAAACATGTTCAATCGACACCTAAGATATCATCCTATACACCCTCAAAGGTCTGCCCGCATCCTATCAAGTCTTCAAGATAGTCATTAGAACACAATTTAATTTGATTGCCCTAGAGGATCTATGTTCTCTTCTCTTCAAGGAAGAAATCAATCTCGCCAATGACAATTCAACCTTTCCCATAACTGATCCTCACCTAGCTCTTTACACAAATAAAGGCAAGAGTATGTATAACTCCAACAAAGGCCGGATCAACTGTGGCAATCAGGGATACAAAGGTGTTGGAGATACCACAATCAAATACTCGAACCCCAATCCAAACAGAGGAACTAGCATAATTCACTGTTAAATCTACAACAATTACAGACACGTAGCTCAGAATGCTGACATAGACATAATGTCAACTATCAACCAACCAGTCCTCCACCAACTACTACTCTTCTTACATCCTCCAGTACTCTCGATTGGTATCCAGACACCAACGAAACAAACCACTTGAAAACATATTTCAATCAAATTCAAGCAGTCAACCCCTGTCATGGTTAATATCAAAATCATGCCGGCAGTGGAGAAACACTCCCCATTCAGTATTCTGGACACGATCTCTTACCAACACCTTGTAAGCCTATCCTCTCCAAACATTTTCATTCGCCTCAACTATCTCTAACTTAATTTCTATCTACCAACTTGCCGCTGATAATAATTGTCTCATAATCTTTAACATTGTCGGTTATCAAATAAAGGACCAAATCGAACAACAGATACTTCTTCAAGGCCATTGCCGCAATGGGTTGAATCCACTTCCAGCAACTCAAGAAGCTCTTCTCCACCACAACCTATAAAAACTCAAACCATCAACGTTTGGGACATTCTAGTCACCAAACTCTTGCAATCATAGCAAACCAACAACCAGATCTCTTAAATTCTAGTTCTTTTCCTTTTTATGAGTCATATACCACTGTTAAATGTCATTATTTATCTTCTTCTTCTAGTTATACTTAAAGTAATCAACTAGAACCGATACATTCATATAACTGAGGACCATCCCTAACAGCATCTATTCAAGCGTCTAATTACCACGTTCTATTTGATGATGATTCAACTCACTTTTCATGGCTTTACTCAATCGATCACAAATCTGAAGTTCTGTCTAACATCATCAAATTGAAACAGCTAGTTGAACTTCAACTCAATAAGAAGATTAAAACTCTAAGAACCGANGACCAGTCCTCCACCAACTACTACTCTTCTTACATCCTCCACCACTCTCGATTGGTATCCAGACACCAACGAAACAAACCACTTGAAAACATATTTCAATCAACGATCTCTTACCAACACCTTCTTGTAAGCCTATCCTCTCCAAACATTTTCATTCGCCTCAACTATCTCTAACTTAATTTCTATCTACCAACTTGCCGCTGATAATAATTGTCTCATAATCTTTAACATTGTCGGTTATCAAATAAAGGACCAAATCGAACAACAGATACTTCTTCAAGGCCATTGCTGCAATGGGTTGAATCCACTTCCAGCAACTCAAGAAGCTCGTCTCCACCACAACCTATAAAATCTCAAACCATCAACGTTTGGGACATTCTAGTCACCAAACTCTTGCAGTCATAGCAAACCAACAACCAGATCTCTTAAATTCTAGCTCTTTTCCTTTTTATGAGTCATATACCACTGTTAAATGTCATTATTTATCTTCTTCTTCTAGTTAATACTTAAAGTAATCAACTAGAACCGATACATTCATATAACTGAGGACCATCCCTAACAGCATCTATTCAAGCGTCTAATTACCACGTTCTATTTGATGATGATTCAACTCACTTTTCATGGCTTTACTCAATCGATCACAAATCTGAAGTTCTGTCTAACATCATCAAATTGAAACAGCTAGTTGAACTTCAACTCAATAAGAAGATTAAAACTCTAAGAACCGACAGAGGTGGAGAGCATAAATCTTGCAATTCAGCGATGTCCTACTTAATAACAACATCATTCATCAAACAACCTGTCCACATACTCCAGAACATAATGGAATTGTGAAACACAAACACCGCAACATACTTGACACAACTCTAGCTCTTAGTCGAATCTAATCTTCTACCCTCATTATGGCTTGAAATAGCAGTCACCGCTGTTTATCACATCAATCGGTTGCCATCACAAAACACATCCAACCTATCACCATATCAACTGCTTCATGGACATCCACCCGATTAGAGTCACTAAAAATATTTTGAATGTGAGTGCTTTCCTTAGCTGCTCGTACCCCTCTAAACAAAACAAGATCTAACAACGGTCGATGTCATGAGGTTTCCTGGGATATCTTTAACACATTAACGGTTGCAAGGGTTTCAATCCTGCCACAGGTAAAATAACCCTCTCAACATGTTATATTTAATGAACAATCCTTCAATACAACCAACTTGTCACTACACCACAACCACCCAAACTCCCAACCATACCTCCATTTATGCTTCTACCAACTACCAGTTTCTCTACATCACAGCAGCCGACCAAAATTACCTTCCCTCAACCATCTTCAATTCCACAACCTACATCACCCATAAAATAGTCGTCCTCCCCTGCATATACCACCGGTTATAAATCAGGTTCCCTTCTAGCCAAATGCACATTTGACCTCATACATCATACGACCAAAGCTGCAGAACCCTCCAACTATAAGCAGACGACATGTTCCCTTCAATGGAAACAAGTTATGGATGAGCAAATTTCAGCACTTCATTCTCAACAAAACTGAGAAATTAGTTCCTCCTCCAACCAACCAACCGATCCTTAACTGCAAATGGACATTTCACATCAACAGGAAAGCTGATGGCACCATGGCAAGATACAAGGCGTGACTTATAGCTCAAGGCTTCCAACAAGAATATGACTTAAAGTACACTGAAACTTTCAGTCCAGTCTCTAAGTTTCCCACCATTCACACCTTAATAAATTGTAGCTCTTCATAACAAATATAACATAACACTACCATTAAAGAAAGGGAAAAAATATAAATTTACACATTGTACCTACTCCTCTATAAACAGAGAGATCATTTTATGAGAAAGGGAAAATCGATAAGAATGATTATTATTCATTATGTGTACTTCTTTCTCTCTCTCTCGTCTTATGCTCTACTCCCTAGATGTGATTCATGGACAAATCATGATTCAACATATACAAAAATAAAATGGCATGCATGTAAAAATTGGAGCTTCGGTGTTAGATATGTAAATACATAGGAATTAAGTGGTATGTATGTAAATGCCCCATTGATAAAATAAGAACTCACAAGGATGATACTTGGAGAAATCCTCCTATTCTGTGGCATGTAATTGTTTACCTGTAAAATGTCATAGCTTAATTCATGACTTCCACATGAGATAAAACTTGTGTTTTTTTTTTGTTTTTTTTTTTTTTTGCTGGAAGGATGAGTGGAGAGGTAATCCTTGAGAGAAGAATCAATAGTAATTTGCCCCAGGTTCTCAATGACTTGAGGAGCTACACGAGGATCAAATTCGACCAACGCTGCAAGCAATATAACTATTCCAAATTACTTTTTTCCATAAATTTTAAATTCAGCCACAACACAATGTCATATGGCAGCTTAAAAATGGCACTCGCTACCAAAATTAAAAAGTATGCTAACAATAATAATAAATAATAACTCCAATCAAATCAATTATTAAGTAATTAAGAACTGAAGGTGTTTGTAGAGTAGGTATGAGGTCGAAAAGTCTTTAGATAGTGAACCGACATGAAAATTCCCTCATTTCCTCTCCTCCAGCTCTCGCGAACATTGAACCCACCCCTTTCCTTGGATTTTCTGCTATACGGTGCACCAAATCGTAATATCTTACAATCAAATCGAGGTAATCTAGATTCAATCCTTAATTTAAGTTTTTATATAGATTGAACCGTAGTTTTTACGCATTTTCAATTTATGTGATTTAAGAATATATGAAATTTTAATATTAATGTTTGTAAAATCCAACAATAAGGTGATGTTTTTGAACTTTCAAACCGATGTACTTATGTGTGCTAGGATTAAACCATTGAGAATATGATATATATATATATATATATATAGGGTTGGAGTTTTATCATGACCTTTGATATTTGGTGAGAATTTAAAAATTGGATTAAAGAGGATGCTTGATTAGTACATACTAATATTTTAGGTGCCCTATATATATAATCACCCCAAATGAAAAGCGATAATTACATTAAAGGTTTGAAAAATGTAGTGGGGTTTTATAATTCCTAGATCTTGGGTAGAAAGTCTTATAATGTGGTGGGGCTGAGAAAATTCATCCAGTATTCAGGTACCGCTATAATGCATGTACTTAGGAGTTATTTATGAACATAAAGGAGTGCTAAAATGGGTGTCTATTAATTATGGGACCATTAACTAAGTTTACAATATATTTAGTTATGTTGTTAAGAAGTATTCAACATATTACAATGATTATTCTGCTTTTGAGACTTTTCTAGATTTCCTTACTAAAATTGACACCCATGTCTAGAAGGAAATTGATTAATTTTTTAGCTTTTAGTATGACTAATGTGTTTAAATCTTCCCACTACTTTATTTTTGTCAAGATAAAACCTAGTAAGAACCTCAGTAAAGTGATAAGGGATAGGGCAGCCTTAAATTTTATTATCCATAAAGAGATTATCATATATATAGGCAAAATTATAACTTGGTCAATCTTAAATATGGTTAAGACTGGCACNTAAAGATATTCATACATCAATATCGTGGATCTATAATAGACTTTAATAAGATAGAAAATGAATCACTAAAGAGTTTTTGAATAAGGTCGGGGCATTCATGACAACTTCATCTAATCTTCTGACGTACCTATCTGAGGGCAAGTTTCGATGTTCATGTTTGAAACACAGAAATACAACACACTTAATGTTGAATGAAGTCAAATATGAATTTTATCGTTGAAGATATAAACCTGATTATTAGATCTAGACTTCACATGGCAAGGTTAACCCTACAATTTGCAATTGTGCTCCTTCGACAAGCTATGACCCTCAACCTGAATTTCAATCAAGTTGATTTGAGGAAATGTTCTTTGATGGAACAAGATATTTTTATCCAATCTTAAGTGGAGGAAGAGGCACGTGGAAGCTCAGAAATTTTATGATTTACTGAATGCGGCTGAAAGGCTACTGTGGGAGGATTACACATCCCATTTTGAGTTATTATTAGCTTTTAGAATGCTAAAAAATAAATTTAAGTTTAATATGTCATGAGAGTGTTGCAATTAATTTGCAAGATTATTGAAAAATACAAATGTATGGGAAAATTTAGTTCTAAAAAGACTTATATAGGATGAAAAAAACGGTTTTCAAGTAAGGGCTAAAAGCAGTGAAGATTGACTATTGTGTAGACAAATGAATGCTATTGTACAAGTCCAATCAAATAGAGAATCAATAAAGATTCTATCTCTCTTAGATTCAAACAACAAAATAGAAAAAATAAGAGTCAAAAGGATGTTTCATGCAAACAACTCTTTTATGTACCATTTATTTGACATTTTTAGAGGTTATTTTCTTATATGTGGACTGCTCACATATGACGTGACATCATAGCAGATCAGAGGAGATCNAATTGGGGATGTCAAACTGACTCATTGTTCCCGAACATCTCGTGTTCGGCTCGTTCATTAAAAAACGAACATAAACAGTGACATCACGAACAATTTCGAACACGAATTTATTTCAAACAAACTAAATTTCAAACGAACCGAACACGAACACAAGCTCTGTTTGTTCGTGTTCGGTTCGTTTACACCACTACCCTGTGTTTATATTTTTATCGAAATACTAACGATACAAATTGCATGAAGCTAAGAAATTTTAATCATTTTCTTAACTGGTGCTGATGGTGCAGNTACTTAGAATGTACCTCTTCTTGTGGAGAACTAATTTTTTTCAATATCTTAATAATCTCAGGTTTACGAATTTGTTGGGTTACAAGAAGTCTACTATGCTGGTAGCCATGGTATGGACATAGGTGCCCCAGTCAACCATTATGACTCTGCGGTTGAAAATCGTCCTCATAAGCAGGTGATAAATCATATCCTTTTATCCCACTTTTCTTTTTATTTTCCTAAAATGAAATCTGATTTTTTTTTTTTGCATCACTTTTGTTTCATTTATCTCTTTTTTAAACCTTAAAAAATATATTTAGTTGATGTAAATTAGGTTTATCTTTTATTTTTATTTTTTGATATGGGATGTAAACATTATATCTCAATTACTTATTGCAGGGACATGATGTGCATTTGTTTCAACCTGCAAGCGAGTTTTCAACGATGATCGATGAGGTATCATCTATATCTTCAAGTGATACTTGGTTCCTTTTCCCGTCCAATTTCAGTGCTAACCACTCTCCTTTCCAGCAGGTTTTCAAATCTCTCGTCGAGAAGACAAAGGATATCAAAGGCTCAAAAGTTGAGAACAATAAGTTCTGTCTTTCTGTGCATTACAGACAAGTGGACGAGAACGTATCATCCTAAATACTTGACAAATTTACAGTTTTGTTTATATTTCATTGCACAAATACTTACAAGTCCTTTCTTCCTCCTTCGGTGTGTAGAGTTGGAACGTGATTGCAGAGCGTGTCCAGGACATCCTCAACAACTATCCTCTTTTGAAGCTGACTTACGGGAAGAAGGTAAGTAAGATGGTTGGAAAGAGTTATTTTAGTTCAGTATTTACATGTGTTTAGGGCTGTCAAAAAAGATCGTTGTTCGCAAACAGTTCGTGTTCGGTTCATCAATGAGTTCGTGTTTAATTCGTTCGATAAGTAAACGAGACGAACGTGAATAATTTTTTTTCGTTCGGTTAGTTAAATGAACCGAACACACGAGAGTGATGCGTTCGTTCGTGTTTTTGAATTGTTATTGTTCGAAATATAAAATAATTTAAAATAATTATATATATATATATATAT
>JXCR01147412.1:5807-18571 GCA_002079205.1 Phalaenopsis hybrid cultivar
TCTGTAAATAGAGTAGGCCATTAAAATCCATATTGCAAAATTTTATGAATAGTTCAATTATTCCCAAAATGACCTCCAAATTTAGAATCATAACATTTTTGGATAATTTTATGAATTTCTTTGTAGGGCACTAATCGTCTCATTACTAAATCTTTGCATGGTTTATACAAGTAGGGGTCATCCCAAAAATAAGATTTTACATCATGAATGAATTTCTTTTCCTATTATTTTTGTTAGTCCATATGGTAAAAAATCACTTACAATATAATTTACAATATCACCTTACTACAAAATTTCTCATTTTTTTACAACATAAAGTTGTTCAACAAGAAATCTTTCATTAATTTATTTTTCAAAATTAGGTATTTATTCATGTTTTAGCCTAGATAGATGATCAACAATTTGATTATCGCTTTCTTCCTATCGACTACTACAAAATCAAATTCTTGCATCAGAAGTACCAATGTAATTAATCTTTGTTTCACATCCTTCTTTTGCATTAAATATTTAATAGCCGAGTGGGCAGTATGAACAACACATTTAACTTCAATCAGAAATGACCTAAACTTATCAAAAACATAAAAAAATGGCTAATCAGTAGTGGTATAGTTAATTTGAGCATCTTTAAGAGTTATACTAGCATAGTATATGACTTTATAAATCTTATCATATCCTTGCCCTAATATAGATCCAATTCCATAATCACTTGCATTACATAATAATTCAAAAGGTTTCTCCCAATCAGGTAAAACAATTATAGGAGCAGTGGTCAAATTTGTATCAATTAAGAGAATCTTGGTCAAAGTCAAATTTTGTACCTTTTTCCAGAAGTTGGTATAGAGGCTTTCTAATTTTTGAAAAATCTATAATATATCGCCTGTAAATTCAAACATGTCCTAAAAAGCTCCTAACTCCTCTTAGAGTAGTAGGTAGAGGTAGGTTTAATATAACCTGAATTTTTGCAGGATCTACTTCAACACCATTTTCTGAAATTTTATGCACAAGCACAATTCCTCCTGCAAACATAAATTGACATTTTTCCTAGTTTAATATGTGATTTGTCTTTTCACATCATTCTATAAATTTCTCAAAATGATATAGACATATTTTGAATGAACTTCCAGATAAAGAAAAATCATCCATAAAGAATTTCATCCCATTTTCATTTAAATCATTAAAAATTGACATCATACATCTTTGAAACGATTACATAACCCAAAGGACATTTGCTAAAAAGCAAATGTTTCATAAGGACTAAGAAATTTTGTTTTCTCTTGGTCCTTTGGAGTAATAGGTATTTGATGATAATTGATATAGCCATGAAGAAAATAAAAATATATATGCCTAGTCAGCATATCCAACATCTGGTCTAAAAAGGGTAAGGTAAGATTATCCTTTTTTGTGGCAGAATTTAATTTTCTATAATCTATCCAAATCCACCATACAGTGACTTATCTTGTTGGTATTAATTCATTACTCTTATTTATCACTACAGACACACCTCCTTTCTTTGGAACACAATGAGTTGGACTCATCCAAGCACTATATGAAATAGGATATATTATTACAGCATCTAACCTTTTTAAAATATCTTTCTTAACAACCTTTTTCATCATAAGATTCAATCTCATTTGATGATCAACTCTTGGTTCATGATGATCTTTCAATAAAATTATATGCATAAAAATTCAATGACCGATTCCTTTAATATCATCTAATGTCCATCAAAAGGTTTTTTTATATCTTCTTAAAGTTTCCATCATCTGTTGTTCTTATGCATCAGTTAATTTTGAGGATATCATAACAGGTAATGTGGATAAATCTCCTAAAAATGCATACTTCAAATGAGTAGGAAATGTTTTCAGTTCTAAGTCAAGTGGATTCTCAATAGATGAAATCAAATTCTTAGTACTTTATGCAAGGTCTAACATTTCAATTTTTTTGTGAACATAATCCAAACCTACTTTACTCACTTCCGTAGATACATCTTGAATTTTATCGTCATCTTGATATTCAAATTATTCTTTTTCAATTTTTTTTATAATGTCTTCATGAAATATTCATGGCTTAAATATTCGTTAATATCCATTCTAAAACATTCAATCTCTTGCTCTTTTTTAGGGTATCTCATTGATTTTTCATTATTAAATGTAACCTCTTGATCACTAACTCTCATAGTTAGCTCTCCTTTATGCACATCTATCAAAGCTCTTCTAGTGGCAAGGAAAGGTTTCCTAAAATGATAGGAATTTCTTTATCTTCCTACATATCTAATACAATGAAAATCCACAAGAAAGATAAATTTATCCACTTTTACCAAAACAACTTCTATAACTCCTTTATGATATGTAATTAATGATCAGCTAACTGAAGAGTTACAGTTGTAGGTGAAATATCTCCTAAACCCAACCATCTGAAAATTGATCAAGGCATAAGATTAATACTGGCTCCTAAATCACATAAAGTTTTTCCAAAAAATCTTTCGCCAATAGTGCTAGGAATAGTAAAACTACCAGTATCCTTAAGTTTTTCAGGCAGCTTCTTCTAAATTATAGCGCTACACTCTTCACTGAGTGCAGCAGCCTCATTATCTACAAACTTCATTTTCTTATTAGGTATAGCCTTCATGTACTTCACATAGCTTGACATTTGTTCCAAGGCTTCAATAAATGGAATGTTTATTGTTATTTTCTTCAACATCTCAAAAATTTTTTAAAATTGGTTCTTTTTTTTTCTGCTTCAATCTTTGAGGAAATGGAGGTGGTGATCTTTTTACAGTGATTTTCATTGGTTTAATGGGACATTCTAATCATCACTAGATTTTTCATTTTCTAGCTCATCTTTTTCATCTTCAACTTCCACTTCTTTTTTAACTTTTTTTTCCAAATTTTTTCCACTTTTTAGTTGAATAGTTTTAATTTCTTCTTTGTTATGATCTTTAGGATTTACTTCAACATTACTAGGCAGCGTTCTTGGATGTTAATTTCTAAGTGCAGTAGCAATACATCCCATTGATTTTCCATGTTTCTAATTGTTGCTCCTTGACTTTGTAATTTGCTTCACATTGCAATATCAATTCTTCCATTGACAACTTTTTCTTCTTACTCTGCAAATTATTAAAACCTTGAGGGTAATATGGTTTATAAGTTGGATTTCCTTAATTGTTGGAGTTTCCCAATGGGTTCGCAGTGTTGTTTCCCCATTGTGGATTTGCAACATTAGAGTTATTGTTACTCCAACTAAAATTTGGATGATTCTTCCAACCAGAATTATAATAATTGACATAAGGATTATTAAAATGATCATTTATTTGATTTATGGTCTCGTAAGAAAATTGAGATTCTATCATTTGTTCCAATGAGTTTTCCTCAAGCACAGGTGATGTCTGAGAATAATTCATTATGTATTGATCTTTCTTCATTGATATAACAACTATTTGGGCAACTAACATATATATGGTATGAGAATCATGAACACTAGCTACTCTTTTTGGATTTACCCTTTCAAAGGGGCATTGAAAATTTGTAGTAGCCATCTCTTAAAATAAAGAATATGCTTCATAAAATGGCTTTGACATTAATGACCCACCAGTAGTAGTGTCAATTATTGAAGTAAGAAATCCAACTAATCCATTATAAAAAGTTTGAATTATTAACCAATATGACAACGTATGATGTGTACACTTCATATGAAGATCTTTAAATCCTTCCCAAGCTTAAACTGAAAAAAATATGTAATATCATTTCTAAGATTAACAGTTTTTTAAGGTGGGAAATTTTTAGATATTTTTTTTTTATGATAAGTCTCCCCAAGTTCTGATAAATGATAAGTCTCCTCAAGTTTCGATAGATGATGCAGGTGGATTTAGTGTGTTAATTTTGTAATTTTTTTTAATATTACAAAATACACACGACATATGTAATAGTAAATATGTAAATTAATCCTAACCAAAATAACTTTAATGAGAGTAGTTTTATTTTTTAAAACTCTTTAAACTACCAAATCCTCAAAAAATAACGCAAGTATATGTATCGCTCAAGTAATAAATAGCTCTGATGGAGTTCTAAATATCGATCCCACAGGGATGTTAGAAATGTTTATTAGTAAATTCTTAGAATTATAATGTGAACTACAATTTTAAACTGCAAAAGTGAGGTGTTAAATTTGAACATAAACTAATTGAGTGAATGCTAAATGAAATGCAGTAAATAGTCAAAGTTAAATAAACTAATTGCTAAACTTTCAAAAGTAAAATTACGAAAAACTAAGCAAAGTTTTAGTGAAGAAGAGTTCAAATTTAAGAAAGCATCCTTCCCCTTTATAATGAGTATATGGATTATGAAGAAATTAAAATCATTTGACAAAAATATATAAATTTTTTTGTGTCAAATAGGAGCAATCATATTGTTTACCCATTTCTGAGTGTATAAAGAACATTAAATAATCCAGAGTTTGGTCCTTAATTCTATGGTTATGCTAGGAGGATTCCGGTTGCCACTCTAGAGCTCCCATCACTCCCTGACCTGAGGGCTAACAATATTGCATCAATTTCCAACCAACTGGTCCAAATTGTTGATTTTAATCTATCATGTTAAAATCTCCAATTCTGCATCCAACAAAGTATATTTCCTTATTTATTTGCACTAAACTCCATGGATAATATCCTCTCCTATGAAATTAAATGTGATTCTCACCATGTTGTAGAAATCATATCCCTTTCGAAACATTTGTTTCTCAACATATTTTAACAATTCAATTGGTCAAATCAAAAATTAAATGAAGATCAAAGTTGAAATCAACACAAATTATTGACATTTAAAATCGTATAAAACAAAATCAATTCTTCACAAAACCATATCTCAAAGTAGGGAAAAGGATAAAGAAGACTACTCGGAATTCTTGAGAAGGATACAATATAACACGTATTTCATAGATAAAAATATATTTACAAAATAAAAGAAATAAAAGACACAACTCTCACAATCCTTCCCAAACAAATCCCTAGAAGTTCTCTTCAAGTGTTTCTCTTCTTACAAGCACTCTCAAATCTCTCTTAAAATTGTAATGAAGAAGAAATCTCTCACCTTCCCTCTTCTCTTACAATCCTTGAAGAAAATCTTCAATCCCTTGACTCTCTCCCTCTCTCTTTCACCCCCTACCATTCCACACCATCAATTTCTTCAAAACCTCTCTTTTATTAAAGGTTGCCTCTCTCCAAAAAGAAATAAAAATTCCCTCCAAAATTCTATCCTTTTGAATTCAAAAGACATGTCCTTTGATCCAAGAGACATAGCCCTTTATAAAAGAACCTTTCAAAGTGTCTGGATGCATTGAACCACTCTATGGGGTGTTTAGAAAAAGTGTCTCTTTGAAATTTCATGCAAAATTCGTTCTAAACCACCTTAAACCGTAAAAAGTCATCTCTAGAGCTTCTGGCTCCAGTTTTGACACTTATGGCACCAGCTTCCTTAAGTTTGCGTTGTTCTGGGTTTTGGCGCTTCAGACACCAAATCTAGCGCATCTGGAGCCAGCTCTCTAGAAAGATAGAGAAAAAATAAGAGAAGAGAGAGAGATGGATAGAAAGAGCGAGTGAGAGAGAGAAGATGAGAAAGGACAAAGAGGTGTGAAAGAGAGAGAGAAGAGTGAGACAGAGAGAGCAATAAAGAGCTCTTTCTCTTCTTTGTTAATTTCCTCAATATTTCTAAAAATTCAAAAAATTGGTTATCTCTATTTTTCATTTAAGTCTTTGAGGGAATGAAGGTGGTAGTCTTTCTACAGTGATTTTCATTGGTTTAATAGGACATTCAGACTTAAAATGAAAATCTTCACTAGATTTTTCATTTTCCACCTCATCTTTTTCAACTTCAACTTTCACTTCTTCCGAACTCTGGTTTTCAATTTTTTTCCACTTCTCAGTTGAATAGCCTTAATTTACTCTTTTTGTTTTGATCTTTAGGATTTACTTCAACATTACTAGGCAACGTTCTTGGAGGTCTATTGCTAAGTGCAGTGGCACTACATCTGAATTGATTTTCCATATTTTTAAATGCAGTTCCTTGACTTTGCAATTGACTTCCCATTTACAATATTAATTCTTCCATTTACAACTTCTTCTCCTTACTCTTCAAATTATTAAAAATTAGAGGGTAATATGGTTTATAAGTTATTTTTTCTTGATTGTTGGAGTTTCCCGTTATGAATTTATAGCAATAGAGTTATTCTTATGGCATTAGAGTTATTATTACTCAAACTAAAATTTGGATGATTCTTCCAACCAGAATTATAATAATTAGCATAAGAATTATTATAACAATTCTTTATTGTATTTAAGGTCTCATAAGAAGATTGAGATTCTATCATTTGTCCCAATGAGTTTTCCTCAAGCATAAGTGGTGTCTGAGCATAATTCATTCCATATTGATCTATCTTCTTTGATATAGCAGCTATTTGGGCAACCAACATATATATTACATAAGAATCATGAATACTTCTATTTTTTTGGATTTATCAATTCAGAGGGCCATTAAAAATTATTAGTAGCAATCTCTTCAATTAAAGAATATGTTTCATCGAATGATTTTGACATAATGAACCACCAACAACAGCGTCAATTATTGAGCTAAGAGATCCAACCAATCTATTATAAAAAGTTTGAATTGTTAACCAATATGGAAAACCATGGTGTGGACACTTCCTAAAAAGATATTTAAATCTTTCCCAGGTTTCATAAATTGATTCCCCTTCAAACTGATAAAAAAGATGTAATATCATTCTAAGCATGACAATTTAGATAAAATATTTGTGTTAAGTCTCCACAAGTTATGATAGATCCAGAAACTTATGAGTTTAACCATATTTTAGTTTTATCCCTTAGTGAAAACCAAATTCTAAGTCTGATGTCATCATTCGACACTCCATCATATTTAAATATAACACACAATTCTATAAAACTAGCAAGGTATAAGTTAGGACCTTCAGTTGGTGTTCCCCCAAACTGATTATTTTGAACCATTTGGATAATAACAGGTTTAAGCTCAAATAAATTTGTAGCTATAGCAAGGTTTTGTTTACTCAAATGAATTTCATCTGCTATAGGATTAGCATAATCTCTTAAAGGTCTCTAATGATGTTCATTTTCATTTCCAGCATTACATGAGTTGTAAGACATTTTGCTAAAATGATCTATCTCCTTTTGTTATTTTCAAAATTTTCTAACAGTTCATTCTAACTCCGAATCATAGTGCACTAAATCTTCAAATCTTAAAGTACGCATAAACAAACATAAAAAAGCAAAAAAAAATAAGCAAACAAACTCAAATCTAAAAATATTCAAATTAAACTACAAATATTTTTTTTAGTTAATGTAAAATGATTTAAATTAAAAATAATTTATTAAAAATTTTTTTTACTTCCCCAACAAAGACGCCAAAAAATTGATGCAGGTCAGATTTGTATGTGTTATTTTTGTAGATATTTTTCATTATTACAAAATGTACATGACCATAATAATAAGAAATATGTAATATAAACTTGACAAAAATAACTTTAGTGAAAATAATTTTATCTTTTAAAACCTTTAAACTACCAAATCCCCTAATAATAACGCAAGAATACGTATCGCTCAAGTAATAAATGACTCTCTAATGCAGTCCTAGATATCGATCCCACAATGAAGTCAGAAATTCTTATAGATAAATTCTTATAGTTATAATGTAAATTACAATTTAAATCACAAAACTGAAGTACTGAATTCGAATTTAAAGTATTATAGTGAATGCTAGATAAAATACAGTTAAAAGAACTAAGTAAATTAAACTAATTGCTAAACTTTCAAAAGTAAACTTACAAAAAATAAACATTGTAATAGAGGGAAGAGTTAGGTTCATAAATCAACGGAGAGAGGAGTCTGCGTTAGAGAGTTAAGGAGAGTGTGGTAGAGAATAAGGTGAGAGAAGGAAAGATTAAGGGGGAGCGAGAGAGATAGAGAAAGACATAAAGAGATGGAGGATGGAGGGAGGAAGGGAGAGGGAGAGGGAGGGGAATGTAGGAGAAAGATAGAGAGAGTGTGTGAAAGAGAGAAAGAGAGAGATAGAGCAAAGTAGAGGGAGAGAGGGTGAGGTAGCAAGGGAGAGAGAATTGAGATATCACTCTCTATCTAGATTCTTATTTTATCTCTCTCTCAAATGGTGAAAAAATCTTTCTGTCTGAATCTCTCGCTCACCCTCTCTCGATCCATTCTCTCTCCCTCACTTTCACTCTCTTTCAATCTCTTGCTCTATCTCTCTATCTTTCCCTCTATTCACTCTATCAATTTCTCTCTCCCTCATTCTCTTTTTCTCTATATCTTCTCTCTTGCTCCCTCACTCTCCCTTTCAATATTCTCTCTCCATCACTAATTATCTTTTCTCTTAGCTTTATCTCTCTCTTCCTAAACTATTAACCTCTTTCTCTCTCCTAATCCTCATCACTCTCTCCCTCCCTCCTCTCACACTCCCTTGCTTCTCTCACGGTTGATATCTCTATTTCTCTCTCTCTTAATAGAAGAGTGTAGAGAGTGACATTTTAATAGTTTGATAGAGAGAGACAAAGAGAGAGAGAGAGAAGAGTTAGAAAAGCGAAGAGAACGAGAAATTATAAAAGAAGAGAGCATGAGAGAGATAGCGAGCGAGAGCTCTTTATGCTTCTCTCACTCATACTCTCTCTCATTGTCTCTCTTACTCTCTCTTCCTCTCCCTCCTTTTGAAGGGTAAGAGGGAGGGAGGGGGTCTGAGTCAGAGAAAGAGAGTGAGAGAAATAGAGCTGGAGAGGAAGATAAGGGAGAGTGAGAGAGTGGAAGAGAGAGCACGAAAGAGATTTAGAGTGGGAAAGAGTTAAAATGGGAGGGAGGCTAAGAGAGAGATAGAACTGGAGATAGAGAGATAAAGGGAGAGAGAAAAAGAGTTTGGGAAAGGGAACGAGGGAGGCAGAGAGGGGGAGATAGAAGAGAGGGAGGGTGTGAGAGAAGGTAAGAGAGAGAGTGTGAGTATCTGAGAATGTTGGCTGAGAGCAAGAGTGTGAGAGACTTAGTATGGGAGAGAGTTGTATGTGACAGAGAGGGAGAGAGAAGAGATAGATAATAAAATTGGAAATAAGAGATTATAAGAGAGAGAATGTGAGATTAGTAGAAAGGGACATCTCCATGTATCTCTTTCTTTCTCATTACCCTCTCACACACTCTCTCACTCGGTGGAAGAGAGATAAAAGGGGAGGGAGATCACAAAGGGAATTGGGAGAGAGAGCTAGAGATAGAGAGATAGAGTGAGAGAGAGAGAGAAGGGGTGGGAAAGGGAATATAGGAGATAGAGAGAGGTGGGAGAGAGAGAAGTGATGGCTAGAGTGAAAGAGAATTAATGTTAGAGAGAGATAATTACAAAGAGAGATTAAGGAAAAAAAGGGAGAGAGAAGAAGGTGATAGAGAGTCTGGGAGTGAGAAGTGAGAAAGCGGGAATGCAAGTGTGATAGAGTTGGTGAAGAGGATGAGTAAGAGAATTGTGAGAGATTGAATGAGCGATAGAGAGAAGAGGGATGGAACAAAAGTGAGAAGAGAGCAAATTTTGAAGCGAGAGAGAGTGTGAGAATATTAAAACTGGAGAGATAATAAAAGAGAGATAGAGATGAATATATAAAGAGAGATGGAGAGATGATGAACAAGAGCAAAAGAGGAGAACAAAAGAGAATAGAGGTAAAAAGAAAGATAGAGAAAGAGTATAGTGAGGGTGAGAAAGAGTTAGTGAAGTTGTAAGAGAGAGAAAGTGAGAGAGACAAAGTTAGATGAAGCGAGAAAGAGAGAGGAATGGAGTCAGCCTGAGTGAGTGGAACAGAGAGAGAGAGAGATGGGGGAGAGAGGAAGTGAGAGTGAGTGAGAGAGCAAGATAGAGAGATTATGGAAAGAAGGTGAGAAAGAGAGAGAGAGAGAGAGAGAGAGAGTCAGAGAGAGATAGTGAAAAAGCTAGAGAAGAATGAGGTGGTAGAGGGAAAGAGAGAAATAAAGAGGATGGGAGGGAGCGAAAAGAGAGAAGAGAGAAAGTGAGGGTTGAAAGAGAGAAAACAAATAGAGAGATAGAGAAAGAAAAGTGAGAGAAGATAAATAGAGAGATAGATAGAAAGAGTCGGTGAGACATAAAGAAAAGCTGAGAGAAGACAAAAAGATGTGAAAGAGGGAGAGAAGAGTGAGGGAGAGAGAAATAAAGAGCTCTTCCTCTTTTTTTATCCTTCTCACACTCTCTCACATTCTTTGACAATTTCCCTCTTCTCTCATTCTATCTCATTCTCTCTTATTGTCTTTCTCTCATTCTCTCTCTCTCTCATTATCACTTTCTCACTCAGAGAGAGTGAGAGCAAGGTAATAGGATGGAAAGAGAAGGAGGGATGGATGTTGAGTGAGAGAGAGAGAGGCAGAGAGGATATGAGGGAAGAAGAGGTGATATATATCTTATCTTCTTATCTCTCCTCTCTCTTTCTCTGACTCTCCCTTCCTTCCTTATTCATGTTTTCCCCTCCCTCTCTTCGCACCCTCTTATGTCTCTCTCCCTCTCAAAATCTCCCTCCCTACGAGAATAAAGAGAAGAGATGAGAGAAAAAATTTCTTCTCTCATACTCAAACTTTTCCTTTCTCCATTTTCCCTCGCTTTCTTTCTACACACTCTATTTTGCTCTTGCTCTCTAGATCTTTTTATCTCTATCTAGAATCTGCACTACGTCTCTCTCTCGCTTTCTCCCTGTCTCACTCTTTTTCTTTTTTCTCTCACTCAATCTCTCTTAAGAGATAGGGAGAGTGAGAGAGATAGGCAAGAAAGAGAAAATAGATAGGGAAGGAGAGGGAGAGTGATAGTGAGAAGAAAAGAGAGAGAATGAGAGAGGGAGAGAAAAGGAGGGAGGGATAAAGATGGAGAGGGAGAGATAGAAAGAGAGTCAAATAGAAAGATTGAGAGAGAGACACCGAGTACGAAAAAAGATGGAGGCATACTCTCCCTATCTCCCTCCAACTCTCCCTTATCTCCTCTTTTTCCTCTCTCTCATTCTTTATTCCTCTCTTCCTCTCTCACTCACACACTCTCTTTGTCTCTATATCTCTTTTTCTTACTCTTTGAGAGACAGAGGGAGGGAGGGACTAATGGAGAGAGAGTGAGAGATGGAGAGTAAGAGAAAGATCAAGTAGGAGGGATAAGAGAGTAAGTGATTGAAATAGAGAGAGAATACATAAGAAGGTTAGAGAAGGAGAGATTTAAATTTGTACAGAATGAGAGAGGAGAGTAAGAACATAGGCATCTCCCTCCCTTTTTTCCTTTCTCTCTCTCTGTCTCACTCTATCTCTCTTCTCTCATTTCTCACCTCTCGCCATCTCTCTCTCTATCCCATTTCGTCCCTCTATCTCTCTCTCTCACTTTCTCTAGCTCCCACTCCAAAAGGGACGATGATAGTGAGAGAGAGAGAGAACAGATAGACAGAGGGTGTTAGAGAAAGACGGCTAGAAAGAGGGAGAGTGGGAGAGAGATAGATGGTTGATAAGAGAATAAAAGGAGAAAGATGGAGAGAGTGCCTGTGAAGAGAAAGTGGTGAGGGAGGGAGGGAGAGAAGGAGAGAGAAGAGTAATAGAGGGTGGGCAGGAAAGGGAGGGAGGCTTTCCCTCTCCTCCTTTNATTGAGATTTAGGGTGTTAGCCAATATTGGGGCTAATTGGGGGTTTTGGTCAAAGATGGTAAAATTGACCAAATTGGACCATAGTGTAGTTGGACAAAATGAAATTGGGAATATTTTAGATTTATTGGGACTTATTGGGAATTTTTGGATTTTTGGGCCATGGAGGGGCATTTTGGTAATTTGGCCATTTTTTGTCAGTTTTGGCAAATTTGGATATATTCAAAGTGTTTGGAATGAGTTTTAATCAATTTTGGGCATTTTGGACAAATTTAGGAATTTTGGCCAAATTTGGGTCCCAAGGGCAGTTATGTAATTTGGAGGTGCGTAGGGGCAAATGACCAAGTTGGGCATTTCAAGTGCAATTGGGTAGAGAACCATTTTGAATGAGTCATGAACCATTGAAGTCTCATTTTGGGTCCCCATATATTGGTCTTAGCCATGTGAGGGTATTGTGAAGATATGGTGAAGGTATAGTGTACCTTAGCTCCAAACCAACACCCAGGGTCAATCCTAAGGCCAAGTAACCCTATAGGAACTCTCCTTGAGTTCCCTCATAATTATCTTACCTACTAAGTGCTAGAGGTTAGGACAAATATGTGGAACTTCAAGTTGAGTAAAGAGAAGAGTTTTGACTCCATAATGATCTAGGGTCAATCCTAAGGCCAAGTAACCTTATAGGAACTCTTCTGGAGCTCCCCCATAATGATCTTAAATTCTAAAGATTAGAGGTTAGGACCAATATGTAGAGCTTCAAGTCGAGTAAAGCAAAGAGTTTTTGAGTTTCTAATGGTGAGGGTATCTTTTCTAGTTTTCTAAGACTAGTCAATAGGAAAGTCCTATGGCTAGACCTAAGCTACTAAAGATTCCTTTTCTAGTTTTCTAAGACTAGTCAATAGGAAAGTCCTATGACTAGACCTAGGCTACTGTATGTAGACTTTCAAGTTGAGTAAATAGGAGAGTTTTGAGTTTCTAATGATGGGGGTACTAAGTTTCTAGACCTCAACCAAAAGTGAGGTCAACCCTATTTAATATAAGTAATTAAATAGGGTTTATATTATGCTGGGTTCGGGAAAAGCTTCCTATAAG
>JXCR01147413.1:21425-108478 GCA_002079205.1 Phalaenopsis hybrid cultivar
TATATATATATATATATATCTGTGTGTGTGTTAAAATGTGATGTATGCGATTATATGATTAATTTCCTTAATAGTTATTCTTAATTTGCAACAAAACCAAAAACTTGATCCAAAGCAAAAGCTAAGTAAATCTTTCAGTGTGAAGCAAATACGAATGTAGTTATAATATTTTAATATGGGATATTACGCAAGTATATGTATCGTTATCAAGTAATATAGAACTTTCTGATTAAGTCCTGAATGACGAACCTACAGGGCAGACAAATTTTAGATAGCAAAATTTTACTTAGCAACATATTCTTACTTAAACTTAAGATGCTAAAATAGGAATGAAAGTTCGATTCTTTTTGTAATTTTTTATAATTGAAAATAAAGTAAGCAGCTGATTAACTTAACTAAGATACTTACAAGAAAAAGACAATATTAATAAAATATCTTTTTTCTTATTATGAATCACTGATAAATATAGAAATTCAGTTGTGAAAGTACGATAATGTGTTGTGCCAAATAAGAGCAAAAATATTCTTTACCCTTACTAGAGATGCTATAAAGAACATTGGCTAATCTATAGTTTGAATAGTCTTGTAGACCAGCTAGACATGGAAGATACTAACTCTCACTCTAGAGTTCTCTCTTCTCCCTCCACCTGGGGGCTAACATCTTGTATCAAAACCTTTATAAATCAAATTAGGGGCTTTAGTCTGTCACTCTAAAGTCCTCTAATTCTACACCCTTTAAAAGTTTATTTCCCTATTTATTTGCACTCATTTTCATGAACTACACTATCATTCATGAAATCAATATGTGATTCAAACCATTTATTGACTGAGATAATACCATCTTGGATCTTACATGTTCTTACAACAGGTATTAACAACTTAATTGGTCAAATCAAGAAGTAAATGAAGTGCAAGGTTTCAAATCATCACAACTTCTTCCAAAAATGAAGTCTAATACTTCACGCAACTTAATTTAAATATTTAATCCCTTATCATTTTAAGGAAAAAGACAAAGAAAACTACTCAGAATCCATGGAGAAAACACAACTACACATGAGTTTAAAAGTAAAAATCATGCACACAAACAAGAAATCTAATTTAAAACCAAGTGTATACACAAAGATAAACACTTATCTCAAATTCTCTCCACCAAATATCTTGAAGTTCTTTTGAATTCTCTTCATTCTCTCACAATACAAACTAACACTCAAAATAAAATAAAATAAAATAAAATAAAGGTGGCCGGTGGCGGTGG
Organism: Phalaenopsis hybrid cultivar; assembly: GCA_002079205.1. Lineage (NCBI taxonomy): Eukaryota > Viridiplantae > Streptophyta > Magnoliopsida > Asparagales > Orchidaceae > Phalaenopsis > Phalaenopsis hybrid cultivar. The sequence continues at coordinate 22,680 of JXCR01147413.1, forward strand.
CGATGGTGGCTGTAAGGTTAATGGGTTGCTGGCCTCCTTCTTGGAAAATCAAAGTCTTTTCTTATAAAAATCCAAGGGGTGCCTTGGTGTCTTTTCAAAAAGGTCTCTCCATTCAATGAATCTTCTAGAAGTTGCCTCCTCAAAAACTAATTGAATGAATTTTCATGTCAATGGGCTATTTCCCATGTTTTTATCAAGGGTTAATTCAAACATCTCTTGAAAAATCTGCTCCAATTAAATAAATCATCAAGTAACTACTTCTAGCACTTAAGTGCGGGGTACTTGGCTCTTAGGTGCCCAAGTTCATTGTTGCACATTTCTTCATTTTTAATCCAAATTTGACCCTTTCTCACTCCTTTTAGCATTTTTTATCCATTTGATTGTACTTGTAAGAAAAACACACAAATACCCTTCATTAAAGTGCAATATCTTAAAAATATGTATAAAAATGTGTATAAAAATATTATATATTTTAAGTGTATCAATGATCAAATGTCTCATCATAGACCTCCAAAACCCACCAAAAAAATAGAAGAAATGAAAAAGGAGAGAAAAAAAAACACTTACAAATAGAGTAAAAAACCCAAACAATCAATATCAAATACACAAAAAATAGAAATAAACTTGAACGATATAAATACAAACACAAAAAATAGTGAATCTTTAACAACCATTACAATTAATAATATGATGAATTGGTCCATTCAGCATCCAACAATAGCGTCTTTAATCCGCTCTCTCAATTTAATCATTTCCTCAACACCTTCGACATTCTGGATGCAACCCTCATATGATTCTACTTTTACTTGTGGTATAGATTATCCTATGTGATACTCAAATGAGGCAAAAAGTGTAAATAATCATCATCGGTCATGCTAAATGTCGCCGAATATAGTCGTGGAGAGTCATTGTGGCTACTACAATCTGCACATAATTTGAAAATGGATATGTCAGCATATCATACAGCATGACCCATTTTTTCTTTCACACACCAATTTTCTTTCAATTACACTATGTAAGGGTGATTGTCTCTTGTTAAACAGTTCATTCCTACCCTAAGCCACATTGTTGGATCCTTCAAAATCAAGAATGTGATAATTCGTATATGGAAATAACTTTAAAAGCACCCTTTGTATAGGATATCCAGTATCGATCAAATAATATTTCTCTGTCGCATGTATAATAATCAGCAATGAACTTAAAAATATCGAAATGTGATTAATAGTTGAATAAATCTAGAGGCAGTTGACGGAAGTTCTGCTTTCAATTTCTTGTGGAAAAATCAAATATACGGCTATCATGTGTGGTGCCTTCCCAACCAGCCATAAAAAAAGTAAAGCACATGTTGAAATATCAAATAACCATCACATTTTGTGTTTGTCATCCACATCGCCCACTAAATGTGACCCTTTCATCATTGGATACACGTGCATTCACATGTGTTTCATCGAACGCTCTAATACAATTCTAACAAAATAAAAAAGGTTTATTGATTACACTACTCATTTTGACTACTGAATATAACGAGTAAAAAGATTTACCTTAAATTATGGCGTATACAGTGTGTCATTTGTAATCATTATTAGTGTCCTCTCAAATGTTGTATCTTCTAGCTTGATAGTCTTTGATGACAAACTAATAAAAGCTTTCAACCCCATTGAAAAGTATTTATTAACTGTCTTTGATAAATGTTGAAATCGCTTTATCGCCCCTCTCCTTGATTCATTCTGTGACAAAATATAGAGGGTTATTGCTAACACATCTCTAGTTGTCATTCTAGAGGAGCCATAAGTCCATGATTCCTATGTAATTTTGTACTCGTATGAGTTGTAATACTCGTATGATCCCGGAAAATATAGTTGTGTAACATTTATAAAGTTGACTCCGCTTTACAACGGCGCCCAAAACTTGGTTTGGTATTTTATGAATAATAATGTTAAGCACTTAATGTTAGGATTCTACACAAGTATACGCATCGTTATCAAGTAATATAAGACTTTCTATTTAAGTCCAAAATATCAATCCCACGAGGAAGGATTAAATTTGAAATTATAAATTAACAAGGAAATTCACATAAATAAATCGAAATTACTGTCACTAATTTCAAATATTTGAGATACTATCAGAACTCAATTATTAACTACTAGCAAGATTTAAATGTAAAGTTTAAAACAGTAACTACTAAACTATGTTTATGTGATAAAGTTTTCTAATATAAAAAAACATCTTTCCCACTACAATAAGTTTTTGGTGAAATGAGATGAGATAAATGGTTTAAATTTGTATTGTGTCAAATAGGAGCAATTTTAGTTCTCTACCCTGATTCAGTCTTATAGAAAATTATTGACTAATCTCAGGTTTAGTCTCTAAATCCGTGGCTAGGCTAGGAGGATACTGGCTCCCACTTCTCTTCCTCTGAAGGCTAACTCTCGCTTTAGTTCTTAAACACTAAGATTGAATTGGGGATTTTAGTCTGTCACCCTAAAAATCTCCAATTCTACACCCAATAATGTATATTTCCCTATTTATTTGCACTTAATTCCATGAACGAAATACTCCTTCATGAACTTAAATGTGATTCTCACTCTGTTGTTGAGCTCATACTCCATTTCCCGGATCATATGTTTCACAACATATTTAACCAATTCAAATGGCCAGATTGAAAAGTAAATTAAGAATGAAGTTAAAAAACAATCACAATTTATTTTATATTTTAACATTGGTACATCCAAATCATCTCTCATTTCACCATATCTCAGAATAGAGAGAAAGATAAATGAAACTACTTAGAATTCATGAGAAATATACAATAAAACACAAATTTCATATATAAAAGACAGTTCATACAACAATAATAAATAAACAACACTTATCTGAAACTCTTTCTCAAAGCAAATCCCTTGTAGCCTCTCTTGGGAGATGTAGAAAGAAGAAATCTCTCACTTCTATCCCTCTCCAACACGCTTAAAGAAGAATTTACACTTAAACTCACCACAAAAACTCAAAACTATAAAGAAAATAAATGACTATTGGTGTGGAATGGCGTGTAAGAAAGTGGAAAGCGGATGAAGGTTGTGAAGGGGCGCGAAAGGGGGGGGGTTTCTTGATCAATTTCGGCTCTAAATAGAGCCTAAGGTCGGTTTTCCAATAGGTGCATCCAAAAACTCTTAAAAAGCGTCCAAATTTGTCGAATCTTCTAGAAATAGAGCCTGCACCGACACTGGTACCGTCGACACTCATTTTAGCATCATCGATGCCAATGGTCCGTAAATAAAATCCACGCTCTCTGTCAAACGGCGCTATCGGCGCTGAAAAATTCTTCAAAAACTCTATTTTGACTCCAAATTCCATCAATTTTGCTCTAAGTCCTAAAAAGCAATAACTTGTAATAAAACATGAAAAATATCTTCCTTTAAAGTGCAATATCACCAAAAATGAGTATAAAATATGGGTCTAAAAATGCATATATTTTTGATGCAATATCACCAAAAATAAGTATAAAATATGGGTCTAAAAATGCATATATTTTTGGTGTATCAAAAAATGAGTATAAAATATGGGTCTAAAAATGCATATATTTTTTGTGTATCAAAATCCCCCAAACTTAAATGTTACTTCTCCTCAAGTAACTCCTTTACTACATAAAAATATGACTCATAATAAAGATTTTAACTTTTAGATTTTCATATTTTAGTCCACTAAATACAATAACATAACTTAAGGAAAATGTAAAATAAATCCAGTTAATACTAAAAATATAAGAATATCTAGTAGTCAAGTTTAAGATTTTTGATTCTCCATTTTTTCAAGGAAAATTACAAATTTTTCATATTAAAGCCACTTAGAATATTCATATGAAAAAGAACTTTATGAAACTTTATTAGTAAATATGCTAATACTGAAATATAATTTTAGAAAATGTAGCTAAGCCTTCTTCTTTAAGTTGATTCAAGTGAAGCCAATTTTTAATTAAGCATCTCCTCAAGCTTCTCCTCACATCTTTTCTTTTCTTTTCTTTTTCAGGATCATTTTCAATCATTTTTCTTTTCTTTTTTTTTTCTCCCTTTTTTTATGTGAATATTACTATATCTGGATAGCCTTTAATGATTTTGAACTTCTCTATCTTCTTCTTAAAGTTAAAAATTTTTCACATTCCTTCACTTCATAAATTTATATTAGCTTTAAAGATTTTTTATAAAATTTTATTCTTTTCTTCTTACATGAATCACTAAGATTTTTAAAACTTCAAAAATACAAATTCTTTTACTTCAATAGAAAAATATAGTCTTATTCTCTCATACCAAATATCTTAATCTCTAAAATTAACCTTTATTATTGAAAATTTATATTTAAGTTTACTATATATTTAGAAACACAAATATAGTTATCTAAAGTTACCCTCTAATATCAATGGTCATGTTAAATTTTAAAATATTTTGAAAATATAGCTAATTGAGGAAAAATAAAATTAATTTTTTTTCTTTAAAGAGGAATTTTTCTTTTTTTTTCTTTAAAGAGGAATTTTTCTTTCCCCCCACACTTAAATTTTTAAAATATTTAACATAAAAAACTGAAAAAATAAAGGGTAAAAGAAAACATTTAATACATAAAGGATAGACTTACCTGTGGAAGGTTCTGATATTGAAATTTAACTCTGAAATATTGCAAGTGCTAATATGAAAAGCTACAAAACATAAAACATTAAATAACACATAATAAATATAAAAATTTGCTGAGAAAGAGTTAACTACAAATACATTCAACAAAGTACTAGAAACTAACAACAGTATTAAAATGATTTTCAATGTAAAAATATTTTCACAAATCTACTGTTCACAATACAACATAGAATTTAAAATAAAGTGTCACGCTCTAAAAACTAACATTCACAACAATAAAATACATCCAAACATATACTAAACAAAAATCTAACTAAAACATCACCAATCATCATCTTCTTCTTCTTCCACATCCAAATTTTGCTGCTGATATGGGGTACAAATAAGGTGAGTAGGAAATTGAACTGAGTGCTCACCCCTCATGTATCTGACCATCGCATCATCATATTTGAACTTCTATTATGTCAAATCATCATTGTGTGCATTTCTAGTCTCCATATTTTCCATTCTACTTTCCATTCTCAAGATATCTCCATGTTGGATATTCATCTACTCCATAAGTTCCTGGAGAGTAAGGGTACTAGAAGTAATAGTACTTGAAGTAGAAGGAATATCCCCGGTCCTACTTCCAGTTCTCTATCCAACATAAGATTCATAAGTCTTAATATTGGCAGGCCCAATAGATTTTAGAGGTTCAATCCTCTCCACATTCATTCTAAAATCAACTCCTGCCTATTAACATAGTGTGAAGATCAGGGCAGGGTGTGCTAAACCACCAGTAGTCTCTCCCAAAGCAATAGAACGAGTGTTTCTAAAAATAATAGAGCCTACATCTATCCTTCTCATCTACTGGATACAAAAAATTAAGATAACCTTATCCTTTGTAACCTCACTATGACGATTTGTTGGTATCATTCTACCAGAAATAAAGTAGAGTCATGCCTTAAATACTATGTTTAACATAGAAAGAGGAAAGTTTACGTTAACATTAATCCTCACCTTTCAAGCTCCTCTTCCATTAGTAAGAAAAGAAATAACTCCATCTAAGGCCTCATTTATAGCAGAAAATGATTTGTACCGACTGCTATACACATCCTCTAACTGATAAAATTCATTAATTTTCCTTAGAATAAATTCCATCATTTTCCAACGAACAAACACATAATCTTCAGAAGTTTTCTTAAAATTGATACATAACTCCATCAGTACACCAATAATAGCCTCGACAGTAAAGTAACAAAAATTCTCCCACTCCCGAGCATTGATTAATCTTTCAACTTCTCCACATGGATTTTTAAATCCTCAATCTGGAATTACTTTTTTAGTTGTAAGTAGACTATTGAAACAAATGTTAGCCTTATAGTTGACAAACTTTTGATCATCAAAATCCAACTTTCTCTTTCCCTTGCTCATTCTCGTGTCATAGTAATATACAAAAACTTGATAAAATCCAAATAAATTCCCAAAAATTTTGAAAATCACAATGTGGAAAGTTTTAAACTTAAATCTACTAAGTAAGAGTTTTTAACCACAGTATTTTCTCAAAATCTTCTAAAAAAATTTCAAAATTTTGGATCTTGGCAATGTAAGATAAATTCCTGGGTGAAAATAAAAAATTTTGAGTTCAAATTGTAGCTCTTACCGAGATAAAATGAAATCCGAACATCTTTTGCCTTAAAATCGCCTCAAATCCAAGCAATAGTAAGCCCTAGGTACAAAAACTGGAGGTTGAAGGTGACTAAAAGGTAAAAAAGGTGTTTTTACTGTTCAAATCGCAAATTTTAAGGGGTTTGGGTGGTTTTCGGGTTGAGGGCGTTGTCGGCGCCCATGCTAGCCAAAATTTCACCTTTTTATTTCCACAATTTTTAATTTTTTTTCAATTTACTCCAAAGTCTATTTAGTCTTTTTGAACACTAATTTTCATCCTGAAATAATTCACAAACAAACATTTTCACAAACAACACCAAATTAACTTTTATATATGAAAATACACTTTTTACAAATATAATTTTCTAATCACACTTTAACATATATAAAGCAAACTAAATTATAATTCAACATTGAAATCAAGCGACAGCACTAGAACGTTGACACAAAACTATACACATAATCAAAGTTAATAGACTTATAAAGCAAAATAAAGTAAAGTAAAGTAAATCAAATCCACACAATCACATTAAAAACATAATTGCTTTAAAGTAGTAGAGAGTCCAACTTCTTCAATTAATCTGCTTCATCTTCAGTACTTTCTCCTCCTCTAATATCTCCCATAGACTGGTGATGGACGTACAAATTATAGAAGGGTCGGTACGGGAATTTGTTGACCTCACTTTTGGTTGAGGTTCAGTTTCTCCTCTTTAGTAGCCTAAGGCCTAGCCATAAGACTTTCCTATTTACTATTCTTAGAAAACTAGACAAGGAACCCTCACCATTAGAAATTTCAAACTCTTCTCTACTCAACTTGAAGTTCCACATATTGGTCCTAACCTCTAGCACTTAGTAGGTGGGGTCACTATAAGGGAAACTCAAGATGAGTTACCCTTAGGACTGTTGAACCTTAGGGTTGACCCTGGGTGTTAGTCTAGGGCTAAGGCACTTACTTGCAATCACTTGTACTCACAATCACTCATTACCCTAAACCCAAAACTTCTAGGCTTTGGTCCCTTGATACTTTTGGGAGACTCCTGTAGGTGGTTCCCTAAACCCTATAGCCCTACGCTAGGGTTTAGCTAAGACCACTACATAGAGGACTCAATATGGGGTTTCCATTGATCCATGACTTATTTATGGTGGTTGGCAATCCAACTCTATCAAGATACCCAACCTACCCTATTGCCCCTAAATTCCCCCAAATTACCCAGATAACATTGGGACCCAAATTTGGCCAAAATCTCCAAATCTAGCAAAAAATACCCAAACTTGTTCAAAAATCATTTCAAACACCTTGAAAACACCCAAATTACCCAAAATCCCAAAATTGACCAAATTACCAAAATACCCCTCTTTGGCCCAAAATTCCAAAAATTCCAAAAAAATCCCAAAATTTCCCAAAACCCCCCAAATATTCCCAATTTCATTTTCTTCAACTTTCACATGACCCAATTTGGCCAATTTAACCATCTTTGATCAAAACCTTCAAATTGTCCTTTAAAGGCCCATATTTTCCCCAAATTACCTCAAATGTTTATCCAATTGGTCTCAATTTACCAAATTTCAATTCTAAACTCAAATTCACTTCTTCATATGACCAATAAAGACCAAATCTAAGCCCAATTGATCCATTATTTGAACCCAATTTTGATTTAGATCAAAAACCCAATTTTGGCCCCATGACTTTGTTCCACCAAATTGAACCCATAGCCCACTCAATTGGCCACAATTTGTGTTGAAAAATCTTAATAACATTCCTACACATCAAATTTGACCTTCAATTGGCCTTTCTAGGACCTCAATTTCATTTGATTTTAACCTAAGTCCAAAAGCCCTAAATTTGCCCCAAATTGACCATGTCTCAAAACTTCACCAAATTGTGGGCCTTAACCCCAAAATTTCCACTCCATCCCTTCATAAAAAATCTTCACAGCACCTCCCTTGATCATGTGGACTATTCAATTTGGACTTATCCCAAGGCTAGCCCAACCTAGACCCATGTCTAGCCCAACATGCCCAAATTGGCCAAATCTAAAAAATCCCTCAAATTGACCTACCAATTGAACTCAAAATCACATCAACCCTACACCCAAAATCTTCATAACAATCAGCTACACAATGTTGATCAATCAATTGGGTCATTTTACATAGCTAACCTAACCCAAACCTAAACTTTGATCACTTGAACCCACATTGAACCTATGCATTAAAGATGACCTAACTACCCCAAAGTCACCAAATTAACTCCACCTCATCCATTGGTTAGACCCTAAGACTGAGCCAAAACCCATCGAACCACCTAAACTAAGCCATGGACCAAAGGTCCCCTAAATTAAGGGATTTCATTCCATTTTTTCTTAAGCAATTTTTTTTTTGCCAAAATTAAACCTCAAAACATTAAATTGTTGTGACAGATTCCCCTAGGTTCCCTGAGCTCCTAGCCACCTCCCCCTAGCCGGCAGACCAGCCTAGTGGCCAGAAAATGGCCAAATCGAGAGCCACCCCCATGGAGCTTCACAGAAATCAAACCCAGAGGCCAGCTCATCCAAATTAAACAATGGAGCTCCTCTTCCCTCCACCTAAGCACCACAATGCACCCAAAATTGTGCCCTGAGAGCCACTCCATGGCCATTTTTATAAAAACTCACCTCCACTGTCATGGGTGGTGTACTGAAAATTTCTTAGAGAGAGCCTCCTGAACTTCTCACAGAGCCTCCTCCCCCACTGAATTTCACTGTAGAAGCTTAATTTTGAGCTCAAACTTCTGCCCAAAACCAGGACAGAACTCATTACACTTCCACAGTCCACCAAACTTCCATTACTTGTGCCCACACCTTCACAACCAAGAAGGAAGCCAAAGCCCCATCAAATCCCCCTCTCATAGAGCCTCTAACATTGCTCTAAACCAACACCTAAAATCGAGCTTGATCGAAATCATACCTAGGCCTTACACAAAAGCAAGAGGCTCAATCCCTAGCCTCCTTAGACCCCAACAAATGTGCCAAGACCCTCTGATTGAAGCTTCACTTCTCAGAGCAAAGGTATAAAACTTCTCTCCCTCCCGAGCCTATTTTGATTCTCTATTTGATTAGGCTTAATTTAATTGCATGATTACCGTATGGATGTGTTCGTCTCACTTAGACGAGTCCATAGGATCAAACCCGAAGTGATTTGGTTAAGTCTAGGCTGAGATCTTAGGGTTTTAGTGTGGACGGTCATGGGATCACTCTATCGGGGACGATGATAGAGAGCCGTTTGATCAAGCGTGTATCGAATGGACAACCAAGATGAAGCCGGACAACACTTCTTTACACAAACAGTTGGACGAGTGGTTGCTGGGGTGGAAGATGGCGTCAAATGGTAGCGCACCGCGTGGACCTTCGGAGCCGCCGTAGGTTGACGAGGCGCCGCGTGGATAAGTAAAAAAATAGGGCTTTTTTCTATTTATTTAAACTCCCTTAACTTCAAAAATCCATAACTTTGTGTAGAAAAATCATAAAAATAAAATAAAAATACCCTCTTGCTCAGTAAACAGAGGAGAACAATGTGGAAATAATTTTAAGTCCATGTAATGCATATTTTTTTAATTAATTAAACACTAATTTGAATGTTTTGATTCTCCATGCATGTAGACTTATCACCATATCTTGAATTATTGGCATGTTGTAGCCTTTGTCAAGAGAAACATCCTTTGATTTTTCCAACATCAGAGGAGGTTCCTAGATAGAGATCCATATTTTTCAAGTTTGTGTCTTCTATTTGCCGAATTTAATCATGATAATTAGCATGTTGATTAGAAAATTCCAAGAAAATTTTGGAAGGTCCATCATGACCAGAGGAGCTTTTGGAAATAATTTCATGGGTCAAGTCATTTAAAATGTACTTAATTTTCATAAACTCTAAATCATTAAAAAAATTAACTTTGCAAGATATAAACATTTAAATGACTTGATTTTTGATCTCTACTGTTATTTATGATCCAGAGAACTCACCATACAAATTTCAAAATATGTTGAGTTCATTTGATAACTTAAGTTGATTTTTAAAGATAAACATCATTTTTGGCATTTAAATGATTTTTAAAAATCAAAATATAACTCAAAAATTTATAAAGACTTATTTTTTAAGTTCTCTGTGACTAGGGTCATTTTATAAAAATAAAATGATATTTAAAATAAAAACTTCAATTTTAGCCTATTTTTAAATATTTTAAATAATTAAAAATCCATAAAAACCAAAAAATTAATAAAACTCAGGAAAATGTTCTAAATTACTTTCTAATCACTTAAGAACAATTAGAATATTTTTCCTAGTTTTCTAAATAAAGATATTGAATTTTAAAGCTTAAAAATGATTTTTAAAGGCTAAAAGTGGGCTTTCATTAAGAATAATTCCAATAAATCAAATAAATTTTATAGAAATATAAAATCTTCTTCTCTGAGTTCTCTGACCTTAGAGAGGCTTCTCAAAAATACAAAACTTAATTTTCTCATTTAAAATATTTTATATTTAATAAATACCCCAGAACTTAAAATAATTCTTAAAATTCAATAAAATTCTAAAAAATCACGAAATTTGGTCCAAAGGCTTCTCTGGTCTAGGTCTACCTCTAATAAAAATTTCAAGAGATTAGGATTTACCTTGGTCACGTTAGGAATTTTCTTTGAAAAATCTTATTTTTGCATGAAAATAATTATATAAAATAAATTAAATTTTGAAAAATCACATTTTTCTCCTTTGGTGTCTTAATTGACCCATGAATGAGGTAGAATAAAAATTTTAAAGTCATTTGAATTGAATTTGATAAATTATGNAGGCTTAGGGGTATGACTTTTGAAGTCAGTAATTAATTAATAAAATTCAAATCATGAATCATGACCACCTAAAGTTTAACCTTTTCAAAATTAATTAAGACACTCACTTAGGTCGTAAGGGCTTAGTAGTGACTTAGGTTAAATCATGTTTCAATTAAATGAGGATTAGAAAAGTAAATATCATTGAAAATTAGAATACCTTTCAAACACTACAAGCCCAATTAGGACCAAAATTTGGTTAAGTGTTCCAATAACACTAACTTACCTCTTTAAGAGTCTTCACCCACATAATTTTCAAAATTAAATTGCAGATGATAATTACCCTATTCTTAGGGATAATTGAGACATCAGTGCTCACTGAGCATTAAGGGTATTTACAGGATGACTTATTAAGCAACATAATAAGTTTAAAAGAACTCAGGATTTTCCACCAGGCAGCGAGAGAGTAGCACGGACCTGCTTCTTTCTCTAGATCTATTGTATATCTTGAAGATCTACTAAACTTAATATGTTTTGCTTCACAAAATCATCCTTAATTAAACTCTTAAGTACCCACCAAGATATGATATAGGGTTAGGAAAACTACCAAAACCTTACTTTTTGCCTCTATATAAATTGCCCTGACATGTATTTTAAGTTTCAGGTGGTGGAATGAGAAGACTCGTCATGTACGCTTTTATAGTTTTTCAGCGTTGTCTTTCTTGTACTTTTATGCTATACTTTTGTGCTTATACAAATTTGCATGGAAAACTAAAACTATTAAGATAGTCACAAAACCAAAACCAAAACCAAAACCAAAACCAAAACCAAAATCAAAACTAAAATCAACCAAGATAAAATTCACCACCACAACATTCAAAATATAAAACAACTTAAATTTTAATCACAAACATCACACAAAACTACAATTACAACTAAATTAAGATGTCTCTATCGGATGAAGATTCCCTCGGAGGAGGTAACCTACGGTTGCTAACGAGGCTTCCCACGGTCTAAATGAAATTATGTCCTCGGAGGAGGTAACCTACGGTTGCTAACGAGGCTTCCCACGGTCTAAATGAAATTATGGTCCTCGGAGGAGGTAACCTACGGTGAGGCTTCTCACGATTTAAAAAAATTATGGAACTCATTAAGTTGGGTTTGATAAGTTCATTTGGACTAAGTGAATCTCTAAATGGGAAGATCAGGAACCCCTCGGAGGAGGTAACCTACGGTTGCTAACGAGGCTTCCCACGGTCTAAATGAATGGAACTCATTAAGTTGAGTTTAGTAAATTCATTTGGACTAAGTGATTCCAATAGAAAATATTAGTGCCGGGACGACGAAACCGTGGGATCTTGACCGGTGTCACTTTAATAAACTTTAATATGAGGTGCCGGGACGATGGAACCGTGGGATCTTGACCGGTGTCGCTCTAATCAACTTTAATATGCCCTCGGAGGAGGTAACCTACGGTTGCTAACGAGTTTTCCCACGGTCTAAATGAAATTATAGAACTCATTAAGTTGAGTTTAGTAAATTCATTTGGACTAAGTGAATCCAATAGAAAATAGTGGGTGTCGGAACGAGGGTTTAGTAAGTTCATTTGGACTAAGTGAATCCAATAGAAAATAGTGATACCGGAACGAGGGAGCCGTAGGATCCTAACTGGTGTCGCTCTAATCAACTTTAATATGACCTCATAAAATTTAAAGATGCGTTTGATAAGTTCATTTGGACTAAGTGAATCCAATAGAAAATAGTGATGCCGGAACGAGGGATGGTGTCGCTCTAATCAACTTTAACATGCCTCCATAAAATTTAAAGAACTTCAATCATAAGGCCAGAACTCATTAAGTTGAGTTTAGTAAATTCATTTGGACTAAGTGAATCCAATCGAAAATAGTGGTCCTCGGAGGAGGTAACCTACGGTTGCTAACGAGGCTTCCCACGGTCTAAATGAAATTATGGTCCTCGGAGGAGGTAACCTACGGTGAGGCTTCTCACGATTTAAAGAAAATCGGGAACCCCTCGGAGGAGGTAACCTACGGTTGCTAACGAGGCTCTCACGGTCTAAATGAAATTATGAAACTCATTAAGTTGAGTTTAGTAAATTCATTTGGACCCACGGTCTAAATGAAATTATGGAATTCCAGAGGAGGTAACCTACATTGCTAATGAAGTTTCCCACGGTCTAAATGAAATTATGGAACTCATTAAGTTGAGTTTAGTAACGAGGTCTCACGGTCTAAATGAAATTATGAAACTCATTAAGTTGAGTTTAGTAAATTCATTTGGACCCACGGTCTAAATGAAATTATGGAATTCATGAAGGTAACCTACGGTTGCTAACGAGGCTTCCCACGGTTTAAATGAAATTATGGAACTCATTAATATGAGTTTAGTAAATTCATTTGGACTAAGTGATTCCAATAGAAAATAGTGATGCCGGGACGACAGTTTAGTAAGTTCATTTAGACTAAGTGAATCCATTAGAAAATATTGGTGCCGGAACGAGGGGACCGTAGGATCCTAACCGGTGTCGCTCTAATCAACTTTAATATGCCCCCATAAAATTTAAAGTGTAGGATCCTAACCTGTGTCGCTCTAATCAACTTTAACATGCCCCCATAAAATTTAAAGAACTAGATCCTAACCGGTGTCACTCTAATCAACTTTAATATGCCCTCATAAAATTTAAAGAACTTCACCAAGGGCCACCTGATTTAACATCATAACTTGACACACTAGAAAACACAAACTTGATGCGGCGAGGAGCTTGGAGCTAGCACGGTGGGCAGCATGGCTATCTTCAACAACAGAACCCGTCTTCCCCAACTAAACCAAACTTCCTTCCTTAGATATAAGCAACAAAGCCATAGGACTTCGAGGTTGCTTGCTTATGCAACGTAAATACTCACCTTATCTTTAGGCCTTTGTACAGCCCTACTATACAATATAAGCCCTAACTCGTCTTATCTCACCTTATCTTTTAAAGCCATAAGACTTCGAGGTTGCTTGCTTATGCAACGTAAATCCTCACCTTATCTTTAGGCTAAATACATAGGACTTCGAGGTTGCTTGCTTATGCAACGTAAATCCTCACCTTATCTTTAGGCTTTTGTATAGCCCAACTATACAATATAAGCCCTAACTCGTCTTAGGATTCCGAGGTCGTTGTTTGTCATGACCTAAATCCTCACATCTTCCAGGCTATTTGTGTGATAGTTTCACATAAATGTAAGCTCTAACTAATAAAATTGGCAGGATGAAACACCTAAATATTTCTCCACAAAATTGAAGCCAAACATTAGGATAGCTTGGGAAGTCACCGAGGTTCTCCTCTGGATCCATGACATCCCCTAGTTCTTCCTCCTTTGGACTCCACAACAAAATGTTCCAAAATTGAACCAATCCCCTTTCACACCTCTCCGATCTCATTGAAGAGTCCCACCCTTTGAAACCCCTTGAAGATAATATTTTCTGATTTTTATCGAGAGTCTTTTTAGGTGAATTTGGTCATTTAAGATGTTACTAACTATAGGGGCTTGCCTTTATAGGAAGCATGTCCGAACCCAACTTAATATAAACCCTATTTAATCCTTTATATTAAATGTGGAACTTGTCGGCAAATATAAAGGTTTCGTAGATCAAACAGATGTCATATATTCCTTAGTTTATTTGATCAAGCCTCATCCTCAAGTCTTGTGTTTATCCTTTGGGATAGATACAAGATTTGAGGTATAGTAATCTCTTATTTAAACTATGAAAAATATGCGATTAATTTGATTTCATATTTTTCTAAAACTAAATCTATATGTAAATTAAAATGTCCTTCCGAAGCGGGCGACGGGATTTCAATTCTGGTGACCGACAGCTTCTTACAGGCAACTCCAACAAAAAATAGCGCCTACAGAATTGATCAATAGATTTTTCATCAATTCATCCATTTTTCTTGAACATATGCACTAATCCTGCTTCAACTGTTCTAGTACAATCAAAGTTCTCCTTCATCCTTGAATCTAGGTGATCAAATAGGTAGTTAAGATTTCATATTGCATTGATAATACTTTGAAGTTCTCTTTCTATTTTCTTCATTTTCTTCTCCAAAGCTATTGAACTTCCAACTATTTGTGGTATTAATGATGTTGAAGCATGTGATGAATGATTCTAAATAATATCTAATGCTTCATATCCATTCCCAATATAATTGTTATCAATAGGAGTCATGGGATCCCACGGTAATAATACTTACTCCCAACTTTCATATGGCACATGAGATTGGCTGCAAAGTTAAAAATTGTCGAAAGATGCCTCGGTCCATATATTGACCCATTCATAATAATACCCATAATAGATTTAAAAATAATCAATCTCACATCAATGTAATTTTCCATTTGAATGCAATAGTTTAAAATGACACTTTCTCTTGTAACTCTACTAATCTTCATGGTAGGGAGTAATTTTGTAGATATGAAGAAATGTCATTATTTTGATATTGGATTAAGTAGTGAAGCTGAGAAACTAACATATCCATCATCTTTGATTTCCCAATTATCATTTTCATCCGTCAGAAAGTTATATACATCTTGCATCATATCTCTCGTTGGGATAAAATTCATGTAATGACAGATTATAATGTTTTCTATCATATACAAATGATTAATTCGAGCCAGAGTAAATGGTACAGCCTTACCTTGAATGAAGAAAAATCCTTGGGTAATTCCAAGTAAGTTAGCATAGAATTCATTTACCACTGGTACAACAACTACAAGGTAGTGTAGCATAGAACTTACCAACGTCTCTGTACAATGATTTTCTCAATCTGTGAACTTAGATTGCCCAATCCATGATTAACAAAGCCTCTCTCCTTGATAAGTCTCTTTTTCGTAATGAATTTGTCGTATTAGCTCTTTACGACAAAACTGATAAACTTTCTTCTATTGAAAACTCCATACCTTAAAGTTTTTCTGGAATTCGAAGCCATGGAATTCAAAATTTGGAAGTTTCTGGTTGTCCAAGGAAGTTTTTAGGCCTTTAAAAATATCTCTCGGCGGTTATTTAAGAGTGCAATCCCGCCAAAGTCCACCGCATTTACACTGAACTCGCGAAACTGCTCGGGACGCTGTCGGCGCTCCCGATGGCTCTGTCGGCGCCATGGTCCATATAGACGGGCACCGTTGGCGCCCATTCTGGTGTCAAAGGCCAAAATCGCGTCTTTTATTTTTTTTGTTCAATTCAATTCCAAAATTTTCCTCCAATACCAATATTTTTCTGAATTTATGATATATAAAGTTGTGTAGGATTCAAAAATATTATTATTTCCTAAAAACACTTATTAAACAAAATAGTAATATGTAGATATATATAGATTTATATATGGGTTGCCTCCCATAAAACACTTGGTTTAACGTCATCACTCCGATGGACCATTGTTTGATCAGGATGACTTAACCTCAAAATTTCTTTAAATTGTGTCATGTGTCCTTCATAATAATGTTTCAATCGATGCCCATTAACTTTAAATATCTTTCCAGTTTTAGGATCTTTAATAACATCAGTTCCATAATGATAGACTTTAACCATTTTAAATGTTCATAACCATCTAGATTTTAGTTTTCCTGGAAATGATCTCAATCTTGTATTATATAATAAAACTTCTTGTCCAGCTTTGAAATTTTTTTTAATAATCTTCTGATCATGCCATATTTTCATTTTCTCTTTATAGTTTTTTGCATTATCATATGCTTCATTTTTAATCTCCTCAAGTTCATTGAGTTGCAATAATCTTTTCTCACCAACATCTTTTAGATTAAAATTAAATTCCTTAATAGTACAAATGCTTTATGCTCCAATTCTACTGGTAAGTGACATTTTTTTTCAAAAATAAGTCTATATGGGGACATTTCAATAGGAGTCTTATATGCAGTTCTGTATACCCGTAATGCAGTATCTAATCTAGCAGACCAATCCAAGTTATAAGTATTTACAATTTTTTCTAAAATTCATTTTATTTCATGATTTGATATCTCTGTTAGACCACTGGTCTGAGGATGATAAGTAGTAGAGAATATATGCATAATATCATATTTTTTAATTAATTTCTTGATTCTCTTATTCCTAATATGGGATCCTTAATCTGTAATAATCACTATCGGCATTTCATATCTTGTAAAAATAATTTTATTTAAAAATTTAGAAACACTTCAAGCATCACATTTAGGTACAGCAATAGCTTCAATCCATTTGAGCATATAATCAATAACAAGTAATATATATAAATTTCCAAATGAAGGCATAAATGGTCCCATAAGCAATAGCTTCAATCCATTTGGACATTTAATCAACAACAAGTAATATATATAAATTTTCAAATGAAGGCATAAATGGTCCCATAAAATCTAATCCCTAACATGAAAAATTTAAACTTCCAATGTGTAATTTAGAGGTATTTCATTTCTTCTAGAAATATTTCCTACTCGCTTACATCAATCAAATGCTTTAATATATTCATTAACATCTCTAAAAAGAGTAGACCAATAAAATCCAGTTTGTAAAATTTTATATGCAGTTCTATTTGTTTCAAAATATTCTCTAAATTCAGAATCATGACTTATTTCAATTATTATTTGAGTTTCTTCATAAGGCACACATTTTCTAAAAATTAGATCTTTACATTGTTTATATAAATATAGGTCATCCCAAAAGTAAAATTTTGAATCATATATAAATTTCTTCAATTGTTGATTCTTAATATCTGGTGGTATAATATCACTTACAATATAATTTACTATCCTGGCATGCCATGGTATATTCATTTCATTAATATTATAAAATTGTTCATCAGGGAAATTTTCTGAAATTTCATTTGTAAAAATAGTTAATATTTCTTTTTCTAATCTAGACAAATGATCAGCTATTTGATTATCATTTCCCTTTCTATCAACTACAATAAAATCGAACTCTTACAATAAAAGTATCCATCTAATTAATCTTAGTTTAACATCCTTCTTTTGCATCAAATATTTGATAACAGAATGATTTGTATTCACTATACATTTGGTTCCAATCAAGTAAGGTCTAAATTTATCAAAGGCATAGATAATAGCTAATAACTCTCTTTCAGTAGTAGTGTAATTAATTTGAGCATCATTTAGAGTTTTACTATAATAATATATTACTTTAAAAACATTGTTGTGCCTCTGTCCAAAAATAACTCCAATAGCATAATCACTAGCGTCACACGTTATTTCAAATGATTTCTCCCAATCAGGTGGAACTATTATAGGTGCAGTGATTAATTTTTCTTTCAATAGTTTAAATGCTTTTATGCGTTCCTCATTAAAATCAAATTTTGTATCTTTTTCTAAAAGTTAGCATAATGGCTTAGTTATTTTTTTAAAAAAGTTTATATAATGCATGTAGAAACCAGCATGTCCTATAAAACTTCTTACCCCCTCTAACCATAGTAGGAGGTGGTAATTTTTCAATAACTTGAATTTTTGCAGGATCTACTTCAATGCCATTTTCAGAAATTTTATGCCCAAGTTCAATTCCTCATGCAACCATAAATTAACATTTTTCCCAATTTAGTAATATATTGATTTTTTTCACATAATTCCAGAACTTTTTCTAAATTATTTAAACATAATTCAAATGAAGTCCCGAACATAGAGAAATCATCCATAAATACTTACATTCTATGTTCAATCAAATTACTAAAAATTGACATCATACATCTTTGAAATGTCGCAGGTGCATTGCATAGTCCAAAAGGCATTCTATGAAAAGAAAATGTTCCATAAGGGCTTGTAACTATTATTTTCTCTTGATCCTCAGAGCAATTAGAATTTGATGATACCTGATATATCTATCTAAAAAGTAGTAATATTTTTTTCCAGCCAATCTATCCAACATTTGGTCTAAAAAGGGTAAAGGAAAGTGATCTTTCCTGATGGCCATATTTAATTTTTTATAGTCTATACAAATTCATCAACCAGTACCGTTTCTTATTGGAATTAATTTATTTTTCTCATTTACTTCAACGGTCATTCCTCCTTTCTCTGGAACACAATGAATTGGACTCACCCAAGCATTATCTGAAATAAGATATATAATTCCAACATCTAACCACTTTAAGATTTCTTTTTTAACAACTTCTTTCATTATTGGGTTTAATCACCTCTGAGGATCAGCTTTAGGTTTGTATTAATCATCTAATAGAATTCTGTGCATATAAATTGAAGGACAAATTCTTTTAATATATGTTAAAATTCATCGAAAAGCCTTTTTATAACTTTTCAAAATTTCTATTAATTTTGGTTCTTGAATTTCAGTTAACTTAGAAGACACAATAATAGAAAATGTAGATGAATCTCTTAAAAACACATACTTTAAATGGGCAGGTAATACTTTCAGTTCAAGTTCAGATGGTTTAATACTTGAAAGAATCATACTTTTATTATCATTTTCCAACAAATCTAAATTTTCAAATTTGTCCTGAATATAATCTAAATTCTCTTCTTTTATTTCGTTCTCATTCTCACTAAATTCTTCTTGCCTTAATTTTTTTTCAAACATTTTCTTAAATTGCTCATTATTTAGATAATCAGTAAATTCCATTCTAAAAAAATCATTATCTTTTTATATTGAAGGATATTTCATAACTTTTGCAATATTAAATGTTACTTCTTGATCATTAACTCTCATTATTAATTCACCTTCTTGCAAATCTATCACAACTCTCCCTATTGCAAGAAGTGTTCTCCTTAAAATAATAGGAATCACCTTATCTTCCTCCATATCTAATACTATAAAGTCTACAGGAAAAATAAATTTATCCACTTTTACTAATACATCTTCTATAACTCCTTTAGGATAGGTTATTGATCGATCAGCTAATTGAAGAGTTACAGTAGTAGAGGAAATCCTCATAAATATAAACATTCATAAATTGATAGAGGCATAAGATTGATACGAACTCCTAAATCACATAAGGCTTTTCCAAAAAACTTTTCACCAATTGCACAAGCTATAGTAAAACTACGAGGATCTTTTAACTTTTCAGGATGTTTTTTCTAAATAATAACACTGCACTCTTCACTGAGTGCAACACTCTCATAATTTGCAAAATTCCTTTTCTTATTTAGTATATCTTTCATAAATTTCACATAACTCTAGCATTTGTTCCAAAGCCTCAATGAAAGAAATGTTTATTGTTAACTTTTTAAGGATTTCCAAAAATTTTGTAAATTGTTTGTCTTTATTCTTCTGCTTCAATCATTGAGGATACAAAGGTAGTGGGTTTTCTAAGAAAACTTGTATTTGTTCATTTTCATTGTGGTCGCTTTCAATCTCTTCCTTCTCCTCATCAACTTCAATTTCTCTTTAGATTCTTGTTTCAAATTCTTTTCTACTTTGTAATTTAATAGCTTTAATTTGATCCTTATTTTAATCTTTTGGATTAACTTCCATAGTATTTGGATGATTTCCTGAAGGTCTGTTACTAAGTGCAGTAGCAATATGTCCTAATTGATTTTTAATATTTCTAATAGCAGCCCCTTGATTTTGTATTTGATTTCCCATATTCAATATTACTTCTTGGTTGTTTAAATTTCCTGAGGGGTTCACCAAATTTTTATAATTATTCCAACTAAAATTAGGGTGATTTTTCCATCTAGGGTTGTAATAATTAAAATAAGGATTGCTATTTAGATTATTTATAGCATTCAAAGTTTCATAAGATGATTGAGTATCAATTATTTGTCCTAGCAAATTTTCCTCTATTACTGGTAGTATTTGAAATAATTCACTCCAATTTGATCAAATCTTTTTCGATATAGCAGCAATTTGAGATGCTAAAATAGACATTGCATCAACGTCATGACTACTATCTACTCACTTAGGATTTACCCATTCAGAGGGCCATTGAAAATTGTTAGTAGTCATTTCTTCTATTAAAGAGTATGCTTCATCAAAAGGTTTTGACATTACTGATCCTCCTACAACAACATCTATAAAAGATCTAAGTGATCCTACTAATCCATTGTAACAAGTTTGATTAACCAATCTGGTAAAGCATGGTGTGGACATTTTCTAAGGAGATCCTTAAATCTTTCCTAGGCTTCATATATCTATTCCCCTTCAAACTGACAAAAAGATGTAATATTGTTTCTAAGCTTAGCAGTTTTCGAGGGTGGAAAATATTTAGCCAATTTGTGATAGTTCTCCCTATGTTCTGATAGATCAAGGTGCTAATCAATTTAACCAAGCTTTAGCTTTATCCCCTAATTGAAAACAAAAAAGTCTAAGCCTAACAACATCATTAGACACTCCATCATATTTAAAAGTAGCACATATTTGGTGTTCCTCCAAACCGATTATTTGGTATCATTTGGATAATAACAGTTTTAAGCTCAAATGAATTAGCAGTAATATCAAGATTTTTAATAGTTAAGTGAAGCTCATCTACTGTCGGATTAGCATATTCTTTTAAAGGTTTTTTTCGATTTTCATTTATTTGATTATCTAAGTTATTCACCATTTTGTTCAAATTTTTAATTTCTTTTTATTGTTTTCAAAATTTTTTAATAGTACATTCTAATTTTGAATTGTAAGGTACTAAACCTTCAGATCCAATATTTCGCATAAACAAATATAATGAGCAAAGAAAAATTTCTTTAAAATACTCTTAAATATATATAGTTATATAATTTTTTTAAAATTTATTATTATATATATATATATATATTGATTTTTTTTGTTATTTTATCTATAAATTTTTTAATTTACCAAATTTATTTAATATACCATAACCTTCCCCAGCAATGACGTTAAAAACTTGATCCCGAAAAATATAGTTGTGTAAAATTTATAAAGTTGACTCTGCTTTACAACGATGCCAAAAACGTGATGTGGTATTTTATGAATAATAATGTTAAGCACTTAACGTTGGGATTCTACACAAGTATACACATCGTTATCAAGTAATATAAGACTTTTTATTAAAGTTTCAAATATTGATCCCACGATGAAGGTTTAAATTTGAAATGATAAATTAACTAGAAAAATTACATAAATAAATCAAAATTATTCTCACCAATTTCAAATATTTGAGAGACTATCATAACTAAATTATTAACTACTAGAAAGTTTTAAATGCAAAGTTTAAAACAGTAACTACTAAACTATGTTTATGTGATGAACTTTTCTAATATGAAAAAGAATCTTTCCCACTACAATAAGTTTTTGGTGAAATGAGATGAGATAAATGGTTTAAATTTGTATTGTGCCAAATAGGAGCAATTTAAATTCTCTACCTTGATTCAGTGTTATAGAAAATCATTGCCTAATCTCGGGTTTAGTCCTAAATTCGTGGCTAGGCTAGGAGAATACTGACTCCCACTCTAGAGCTTCCACTTCTCTTCCCGTGAAGGCTAACTCTCACTTTAGTTCTTAAAAGCTAAGATCAATTTGATGATTTTTGTCTGTCACCCTAAAAATCTTCAATTCTACACCCAACAATGTATATTTCTCTATTTTTTTGCACTTAATTCCATGAACAAAGTATTCCTTCATGGACTTAAATGTGATTCTCACTCATACTCCATTTCCCGAATCATATGTTTCACAACATATTTTAACAATTCAATTGGCCAGATCGAAAAGTAAATTAAGATCGGAGTCGAAAAACCATCATAATTTAGTTTATATTTTAACATTGGCACATCCAAATTATCTAAGGAAACTACTCAGACTTCATGAGAAAGATACAAAAAAATACAAAATTCATATATAAAAGAAAGTTCATACAATAATAATAAACAAACAATAATTATCTAAAACTCTTTCTCAAAGCAAATACCTTGTAGCCTCTCTTAGGAAATGTAAGAAGAAGAAATCTCTCACTTCTCTCCCTCTCCAACACCCTTAGAGAAGAATTTACACTTAAAATCACCATAAAAACTCAAAACTATAAAGAACATAAATGACTAATGGTGTGGAATGGCGTGAAAGAAAGTGGAAAGCAGTTGAAGGTTGCAAAGGGGCGCGAAGGGGGGTGAAGGGGTCCGAAAGGGGGTGAATGGGCATGAAAGGGGGTCTTTTCTGATCAATTTCAGCTCTAAATAGAGCCTAAGATCAGCTTTCCAATAGGTGCATCCAAAAACTCTTCAAAAAGTGACCAAATTCTTCGAATCTTCTAGAAATAGGGCCTGCACCAACACTGGCACCGTCGATGCCCATTTTGGCGTCGTCGGCGTCAGTGATCCATAAATAAAATCCATGTTCTCTATCAAAAGGCACCATTGACACCCAGTCTGGCGCCATCAGCGCTGAAAAAATTCTTCAAAAATTCCATTTTGACTCCAAATTCCAATCTTTTTGCTTCATTTTTGCGCAAAGTCCTAAAAATCAATAACCTGCAATAAAATATGAAAAATATCTTCCTTTAAAGTGCAATATCACCAAAAATAAGTATAAAATATGCGTCTAAAAATGCATATATTTTTGGTGTATTATCGTACATCAAGTATAGTGTTGTCACATATCTCCTTCTGCATCTCTGTCTTTGTGAATCCATGTTAAATAAGTACTTTGTTTAAGTAAGACATGTGAATCAAACAACTTTAATAAACTTCATATAACAACTTACAAAGTATACGATGAAAAGACAAACATCCAAAATAGTATTAATACTATTCCAAGAAAAAAGAAAAAAAAACATCCAAATCAGAAATTCGATAAACCTGCTAGAAAATAAATGCAAATAGTGCAAAGATAAATAAAATCAAGGGTCCAACTGTCATTAAAAAAAATTTAAATAATTCACCCTACGGTCGGGGGCCATCTTCATGAAAAAAAAGTCTAAAGGTCTGGTCCTTTAGGAACTGCATGAAGTTCAAATATAATGGCATGCACTCATAAATTTTTAGAGTTGCCTCCAAAATTTGGGTAACTTCTTTGATAGAGGTCACTTTTAAAGTCCTAGGGTCACTGGAGTATGAAGCCACCAGTTTTGATATTTGACTTCTAATGAAAATAGCTCATTCTTTTTTTTCTTTTTCTCTACCCTTGGACGCGTTGACCTGCATGTGGACTCCACTTCATTTTGTTTTGGGCTAGAGCCTTCATCGAAGTCAGTTGCTTTCCCGACATCCAAGTTCTCTGGTATGTATGTAAAACTTTGCTCTCTAGGGGTCCAATCATTAGTCCCCATTTCCATAACCTTACCAACCATATGGTCTAACTTTTCTTCCAAATCAAAAACCACAGAATTTAAATTTTTTGGCTACTGACACTACCTGCAATAAAAAGGGACATGGATATGTTCATACAGTTCAGGAAAAAGGAAGTTATGAGAAGAAAGTCATACATGGATATGTTCTCACCTCCATTCTCTCAACTCACCATTCCTCCAAAGCATTAATAGTTTGTTTGATTGGATCACAACCCAAGCCCATGGATCCTCGTTTTAATTCCTTCCACATTTTCCAGTCATTATTCAATTGATCCAACTTGTTTCTTAGTTGCATCCTATCATAGTCCCTTCCCATCATTTTTTTTGAACCTTTTCATAATGTTTTGCCACCCTTCCTTGTTAAAATAAGTGTTGGGCTTATTTCCTAATTTGATCTATTAAAAGGTCCCCACCCAAAAGAAAAGCAAAAATGGATGGAGGAGTATTAGAGACAAAAGTTGAATTAGAAGCATTCCCAAGTTTAGCTAACCAATTAACAGGACTGTTACCTTCACTGTAGATAAATGTAAAATGGATGGGAGTAAGAGGCCTCAAAGCCTTGTCTTCTTAAGCCATTATGAGATATTTCAAGAAGAAGCACCATCAACAGTAAGGGCCCATAAAAGTAAGGAAGAGTCCACCTCCACCTGTAGATTGGTCCACTTGTTGAGAGTAGCTAACCTAATTGCAAAAAATGCAGCAGCTACTTCAACTTCCAAAGGGTCCAAGACAGAAGACAGCTACCAGTGTGATCCCTGAAAAACACCCCCAATGCCAAGCCCCTTGATTAGAGAAGCTTCCATCAGTGCTAGCCTTTATAAAGAGTTTTGAGGGTCTTTTCTATAGCTCCTTAGTGACCTCAAGCTTGGGAGTAAGACCATGTTAAGTTGAAGTACAAATATTAGGAAAGCTCTTCAAGGAGATTAGTTTGAGGAGGAAAGACTTACAATTAGCTTCCACCTTAGAGGTAGGAATAAGGCATTTCTTAAACCTAACTTTGTTCCTTACCATCCACAAAAACTAGGCCAAAATAAAAGGAATAGGCCCAGATTGATCTTAGCCCAACTAGTCTAGCAATGAAGTAACATATTCCATTCCAACCAAATGGTATCAATGGACAGACATGGGAGGAACTCCTTCCAAACTGTTTGGGAATAGAGGCACTGAAAGAATAGGCGAGCAGAAGACTCTTCATCCTGTATACATAAAGATCACCTAGAGGGACCTCTCAATCCTTTCAATTTAAGGATATCATCAATTGGTAAAAAGTGATGGAATAGTCTCCATTATAGAAACGACATATAAGGGGTAAGAAATTTATTCGACAGGTAGTCAGCCCAGGGGAAAATCTCCCATTGATACAATTTGGCATATATAGCTTGGGTTAGGCTTTGCAATTGGATGTGACGAATAGATATTGAATCTTTTCTGGTGGTGTCAAAAGGTAGCTCTAATATAGCTTTAACAGAGGAGGGAGGGACCACGGTGTGTAGCACAGCTGATGACCATCTATTTCTTTCCCAACAGTCAGCCACTTACAGTTCAGAATTGGAGATATGATCAAGGGGATGCAGCATTTATGCAGAGCACCATTTATCCAGCCAAAAACTGATATTGCCTGGTCCCAAATCCCATAGAAAAAGGTTTTCAACTTATTTTCTTACCTTAAGAAGGCTGACCCATAGTTTGGAGTCTCCTAGTTTCCTCTCCACCTGGTTTGGATGAATTCCCTTACAGTATTTGTCCAACAGAAAATTTACCCACAGTGAATTCTATTGTCTGAACTTAATCCACAACTTACAAAGGTTGATTTGTTGCAGCTGAGAAAGCCCTTTGAAACCCAATCCTTCAGCAATTATTGGCCTTGCAACTTTTTGCCAACTAGCCCAATGAAGCCGCTTTCTCTGTCCTGACCATAAAAATCTGTTAAAGCTTCTCTCTAGGTGCAGTTGAGTGCTTTTATTCATCTCAAACATTTGTAAAATGTATTATGGGAATGTGGTTAAGATGCTTTTCAGTAAAGTGATTCTTCCCCCATTATATAGAAAGGAGTTTGTCCAATAGTTCAGCTAGGCATCTACCTTGGCAATGACTTGATCAAACTCCATCTGCTTTACTCTTCCTTTGATGAGAGGAACTCCAAGGTAGAAAAAGGGAATGGATGTAGTGGAAAACCCAATAACTTCTTTTATCCAGTGTTTAAGATGCTCCTTGATTCTGCAGCTAAAGAGCAAGTTACATTTAGAGGTATTGAATTCTAGGCCTGAGCACTGATGGAATGTCTGAAGGCATTGCAACACTTGCTTGATAGCTAGTTTAGTGAACCTAGAAAAGAGTATAATTTCATATGCATAAAGGAGGTGGCTTATAGGAAAATTAGATTTATGGTGGAAAAAATTGGAGGGACTGGATGAAATTTTTCTTTCCAGAAGCTTAGAGAAATAATCCATTGCTAGAATAAAGAGAGTGGGTGATAGTGGATCAACTTGTTTAAGACCCATATTACCAGTGAAAAAGCTATGAGCCCTGACATTAATGAGGTTGGAATTTACATTACCTTTCATCCACCTGAAAATTGGCTCACAGAAATTGGAATGGAATCCCCTAGCCTTAAGAGTGAAATAATGAATTCCCAATCTAAAGTATCATAGGCTTTCCTAACATCCAACTTATAGATTAAATTTCCACGTCTACAAGGCCTATCAATATCAGTAACAAGCTCTTGAGCCAAGAGCACACTATCAGTAATACTCATTCTAGTTATAATTGTAGCTTGGTTGGGCTTTATGAGTTTAGAAAGATGAGGCTTTGATCTATTCACCAATATATTGTTGATAACCTTGCTGAAAACTTTGGTGAGTGAAATAGGTCTGAAATGTTGCCATTGGGATCTTTCAGTGGATTAGGGGATCAGAACAATGTTAGAAGCACAGAAGTAATTAAGAAGAGTTTGTCCACCAAAGAAAGCTTGAATAGCATTGATCACTTCAGGCTTAATTATGTTCCAACACTTCTTATAGAAGTAAGAGGAGAAAACATTAGGCCCTGCAGTTTTACTAGGTTCAATGGAAATAAGGGCTCCTCAGATTTCCTCCTCAGTGGGAAGATCAGTGAAATTGGGTGTATGGACATAGTCAAGTTCCTCCTAAAAGAGGGAAACATATAGCTGAGATCTCTGAGAAGAAACTGAAGTCAAGATATCTTGGAAATACTCTACAACATCCTTGGCAATTAGAGACTCATCATGGAATTTAGTTCCTTGAGAGTTCACAATGCTATGTATTACATTACATTTCCTCATGTATTTGATACAGGCATGATAATAGCTAGTATTTCTATCCCTATTAGTGAATTTACTAATTACAACTTTCTATTTCAGGAAATTTTTAAGGTAAGTAGTGGTAGAGAGAACCTTCTCATTAGCTGCAAGCATAGTAGCTTCATCAACCTACTAGCATTCTCTAATTGGATCAGATTCTGTTCAGCCTCATCCACCAGTTTGTCGACATCCCGAAAGATGTCCCAATTCCAATGCTTGAGTGCTTTACCAACCTTCTTCCGCAGTAACCATAGCTTGATAAGAGGATTGGGATGTGATTTGTCCTTCCAATTTATTGAAATGGTTTAGAGAAAATCAAGATGGGAGGACCACATATTAAGGTATCTGAATGGTTTAGGACCATTACTAGCATAAGCAATAATAGAAATTAGTAAAGGTTTGTGATTAGATCAAAAAAAGGTGAGGTGTATGACAAAAGTGTGCAAATAAGACTGAAACTAGTGGTCATTGGCAAGGAATCTGTCCAACCTTTCCCAAGTATGTCCCCTCTCCAAGTAAACTGAGATCCAACAAATCCAAAGCCAAAAAGACCAGCAGCTTATATATTATCATTGAACTTTGTCATGAGGGCAAGATTTAGAGCCATGCCCCCATTTTTCTCAATGGGAGAAGCAATACTATTAAAGTCCACCCCAATCAGCTAATTGGAGGTAATAACTAAACTTAGAGAATGCAGATTGAACTAAAGTTCCTCCTTTTCGTGCTTTTTACATCTTGCATAGATAATAGTGAAAAAACCAGTGTTACTTGACATATAAAAGGAGAGATGGAGGAATTGGGGATGGTTGATCAATAGAGGACATTGGATTTCTTTTCTAAAAAAGAACCAAATCTTATTATTGCAGTTAAACCAGTGATGAAAACTAGGGAAGGGCTTTATAATTTTAGTAGAGTTTTTGTGACCATAGGCTCTAAGATGGACATACACCAAATTTTTTGCTTTTTATTGAGAAATTGGAGCCTTTTTAGAGAAAGTGGGTGGGAAATCCCCCTTATCTTCCAACACAATATGTTAATCATGATGGGAGGGCTTGGACCTACCCTAGTAAGTATAGTTAGGGAGTCCTCCTAAAGGAGTAGGAGCTTCCAGCTTCAACAATCAAAGTTTCATCTAAGGAGCTCTTGCCATACATCTATCCCTTCTTTTTTTCTTAGCTTTCTGGATCTACCAATCAGTCTCCATCTCCTGCTGTAACTCCACAACTAGAATTATGGGTTCAGAGTGATCAGGTTTCAAAGGATGAATAGAGTGTCTATGCAATTCCTATAACTCAGCCACAATAGCCTCCACCTGGGAGATGATATGTGGGTCTAAAATTTCATATTTTAGAACTGGATTAACCAACTGACGTGACTCACCATGATCAGTGGGATCAAAACCAGGCTCAGTTTTCAGCATTGATGTTGGTATAACAACTACCTGTGTAACAGAGGGATGTGCTTCAGCTGGTAAATTAGAATGTATTTCAATCTTGAGGGAACGATGGAACCCAAAGGATTTTTGGTCATTATGACCAAACATTTTACAATGGGAGCAATAATAAGGCTTTTGTTCCAAAATTATGGGTTGCCAATACCCATTATGTTGAGTGCCCAACCAAACTTCATCAATGGTATGAACAGTGATATCCCTTTCCACTAGAATTTTGGCAACTGAGGGCCTAGTCAATTCAAAGTGGAAATATCTAGTTTCATTGGCCTGCTCAGAAGAGCACCAATGGAGAAGAGGATTTTGTGATGAAATAAGTGCAGTTTTAAACCAGGAAGTTTAAACCAAATAGGAATGAGAGGGAGCTCCTTGTCAGGATAAAATTCAGGGGTCCATTTCAGCAATTTCATTTGATTACCCTCTATGTTAATTATCTTCTTGGAGAAGATCCTTGCATAATCTTCTTCATTAGCCAAATGAATCATAACATGTATTCCATCAAACAACCCCACTCTCTGATGCTTAGTTAACTTGAAATCCTCAAATTAGGTTCATTTTAGGGTGACCAAATTAAAACTTACCAATAAGAGTAAACTTACATCTCAGTGACAAATCAACCACTTCAGTTTCAAAAAAAAAGGGCATGCCTAACACCCTTCTTGGATGCTTTCTTAAACAAGTAACTTTCCTCATCCTAAAACAAGACATCATGATAAATTTGAGGGAAAACTAGTTTGTCTCCCAACAGACTAGCAGGAGAGATAACAGCAGCATAAGACTTTCCCACATAATTTGGATCAGCTTGTTGCAGTGAAGCATCCATTGCTAGACCAGAGGAGTCAAAAAATAGTAAGGCAAAGTTAAGGAGAGAGCTAGGAGGTGTGAAAGCAATGGAACAGTAACAACCAACTCAAAAACCGCGAGCCCATGAAATATAAAAACACCACAAACAAAACTACTACCCAACAAGAAGTTACCATAAACACTTTTTAAGATCCCAGCAACCCAAATGGAGGCATTACTGAAGGTAGGAGTTGAGATGAGTTGAAGGTGCATAGCCACATGGATCCCGAACCATAGCAGAGCAAACCCAGAGGCCATATGTGTTATGTGTGTGTGTGTGTGTATATATATATATATATATATATATATTTGAAGGATCATTATTCGGTTCCCTACATGTTGATCATTAAAAGTAGTACAAAGGTTTCAACAAGAGAGGTCTCCAGACAAAGGGAGGAAGACAAACCCTCAAAATGCTTACAAGAGAGTAAAACAGAAAAAAAGAAAGAAAGGAGAAAGCAAAATAGTGCATTAAATCTCTTTAAGTAGGCTAGGCTTGAATCTGAGGTGATGAGTCTTCAGCTTGTCACCATGGAGTAAGTGGGCAAGGGGGTAGGAGGTCTTGTATCAACAGAAATGGAGTTGGCATAGATTCCTTGTCTGGCAAGCCAATTAGCAGGTTGGTTTCCTTCTCTATATATGAAAGACATTTGAATAGTAAAACTTTTGTAAAATGTGCCACTGATCAGAATTCAACAAAGTGATTAGCTGTAAAGAGTCTACCTCAATCCATATTTTCTGCCAAGTTGCTTTTTGTACAAATGTAAGGGCCCAGTAAACAACAATAAGCTTAGCTTCAAGCATCATTGGCCATAGTAGGAGCATGGAAGAAAAGTAGACAATTGCTGGAGGAATTTTTGAAAACCCCCCTGCCCTTGCACCCCACTTAGAGAAACTACTATCAGTGTTAATTTTCATGGTTTAGACATCAGGAGGGTTCCAAGTGACAGTCTCAATTCTGTTGTGACTAATGGTGGTACTGGTCTGAGCCAGATTTATGCTAGGGAAGTTCTTAAGCTGAATGATTTTGTTCAGATAGGCCGCACAGTTTCTAGTTACCTTGGTATGTTGGGTACTCTTATCATCATGTTTGTTGTTGCTCCTACACATCCACAAGAACCAAGCCACAATAAAGGGGATTGACTCCCCCTGTGTACTTCTCCAGCTATGACAACCAACATAAAGACTAGTCCAGTCCTTGTCCAAGTTATCATCCTTAATCTTATTAAGGAGGTCTTTCCACACCTCTTGAGCAAACTCACATTTGAAAAACAGGTGGTTAATGTTCTCCTCATATTTCAGACAAAGGTAGCATCTAGAGGGTACTCTTAAGCCTTTGAGTTTAAGAATATCATCAGTTGGCAATAGGTTGTTGAAGAATCTCCAACAAAAGAAGGATATGGAAGGGGATAGAAATTTATTCCAAATGGCCTCACCCCAATTAACCTTCTCCCAATGATTTAACTTAGCATATATATCTTTGGTCATGCTTTGGTTAGTGTAGATTTACCATATGATCCTATCGTTTCTGCCTTTATCAAACACAGTTCTAGTGACTAGAGATAATTGAGGCTCCTGAATCAAGGATTGGAGCTTAGGAAAATCCTAGGAATCCCCATCCCAGAGGTCACAGACTAAGAGCTGGGGGTTAAAGTCTATAGGGGGCCCCAATCCAGTCTTTAGGGCACCAGTTGTCAAGCCAAAAATTCACTATGCCATTCCCCAAATCCCATGTGTACATTCTTCAGCTTGCTCTCTGATTTTCAGCATATTTGTCCAGATTTTGGAGTCTCCCAGCTTTTTGATAATAAGAGAGGTGTGTTGGCCCTTGCAATACTTTCCATACATGAGTTTAGCCCACAAAGAAGTTTGTGCTCTGAACTGAATCCACATCTTACAGAAATTAATGTGTACAACTTGTTGGAGCCCCTTGAACCCTAGCCCACCAGCTGAAATTGGTTTAGCTGCCTTCTGCCATGAAGCCCAGTGTAACTGCTTTCTTTGACCAACCCATAAAAATCTATTAAATGCTCTCTCCAAATGGATTTGGGTGCTTTTCTTGAGGTAGTTGGTTTGAAGGATGTAAGAGGGGAAGGTAGTTAAAATGCTTCTAAGGAGAGTGATTCTTCCCCCATTAGATAGGAAGGAGTGAGACCAGCTGGATAGAGTTTTCTGAATTTTCTGTAAAACCTCATCAAATTGGGTCATTTTTTATCTCCCCCTAATGAGTTGAACCCCCAGATATCTCACAGGGTCCCTAGCAGTAGAGAAGCCAATGTAGTTGGAGATCCAGTGCTTGGTATTGGAAGAAGCCCTCTTATTAAATATAAGTTGGCATTTAGTAAGGCAGAATTCCATTCCAGAGTGTTTCTGAAATTGTTGTATGCATTTATAAACTTTCTTCACAGCAATCTTTTGAACATTGGAGAATATCATAATGTCATCAGCATACATGAGATGGGAAATTGTTATACTGGATTTATGGTGAAATCTAGAGTACTGATGGTTGAGGATGTTCCTGTCAAGCATTCTAGAAAAGTAATCCATAGCAATAATAAAGATAGTGGGAGAGAGTGGGTCACCTTGCTTTATTCCTCTAGAAGCAGTGAAAGCCCCCTGGAGTTGGCCATTGATAAAGATGGAGTGGTAATTATTGATAAGCCACCTTTGAATGAGATTTCTGAATTCTGGTTGAAATCCTCTAGCTGCAAGTATACCCCAGATAAAGTTCCAGTCAATGGTGTCATAGGCCTTCTTGATATCTAATTTGTAAATGAGGTTATAAAGATCCAATGTGAGTTCCTGTGCCAACAACACATTATCAGTAATGGATCTACCTTTAATAAAGGCAGTTTGGTTAGGACATATAATTTTGTCCAGGTGTGGTTGCAACCTTCTCACTATAATCTTGCTTATGAGTTTGCTTATGACAAAATTAAGGCTAATAGGCCTGTAGTGATCCCAGGTTTTCTGTAAATCCCCTTTAGGGGTTAGCACTATGGATGTGTTACTAAAGTAGCTGTGGAGGTTGACTCCTCTAAAGAAGCTCTTAATTGCCTCCACAACCTCTACCTTGATGATGTGCCATGATTTTTTGTAGAAGTTAGCTGTAAAACCATCAGGGCCAGCTGCTTTAGAGCTGTTAATACTGTTCAAGGCTTCCCAAATTTCCTCAACAGAAGGGGGTTCAGTAAGATTAAGCTGACTAGTGTAACTAGATTCTTCAACAAAGTAATCTTCATAGTCATTATTAAGGTCAACAGAAGAGTTCAGGAGGGAGCTGTAAAACTTAACAGCATCCTTAGCTATAAGTTCATTATCATTCAGCCATCTGCCATCCTTGGAATGAATGGAATGTATGGTATTGCATTTCTTCTTGTAACTTATATAGGCATGGTAAATTGGTGTTTCTATCCCCTTCAGTAAAGCTAGTAACAGAAGCTTTTTGTTTGAGTATCAGATCCTGTATATCAATGGCTTTATTCAGATTAGTCTGGGCAGTCAGCAAATCAGTTTCAGTGGCATAGTTATTCTGAACAGCAGCCTCAAGTCTCTCAACCTCTTTTTCAGCAGATAAAACATTGGAAAACACATTTCCAAAAGTTTCCCAACCCCACTTCCTCAAGGCTTTGCTGGTTTTCTGATGCAGTAGGCTTAGCTTGATAAGAGGATCTGTGTGTTCAACTCCCATCCAGTTAGAAGCAACACATTTATTGAAGAGGGGGTGGGTAGACCACATGTTTATGTATCTAAATGGAGGGTGGGGTGAGGTGGTGACTGGGGAGGTTATGGAAATGAGGAGAGGTCTGTGATCAGAACAAGTAAGGGTTAGGTGGGTAACAAAAGTAAGGAGGTAGTGTTTCTGTCAGTGGTCATTAACTAACATTCTGTCCAGTCTTTCCATAGAATACCCCTCTTCCAAGTGAACTTAGGACCCTGGTACCCAAGTCAAACAAACCAGGCTGCTGTATTTGATCATTAAAATAGGTCAGTTTGGACAGGTTGGGAGGTCTCCCTCCAGGCTTCTCAGCTGCATTTGAGATGCAATTAAAATCTCCCCCCACAATCCAAGGAGAGTTCATGTTTATGCTGATGAGATGTAAGCCTTCCCATAATTCCTGTCTGTCAGCCTTCAGACGACCAACATAAATAAAAGTAGCATACTCCAAATGTCCTTGTACAAGCAATGAAAGATGTATAAACTGATGATGGTCCATAATAATGCTCCACTGAATTTCTTTCCTACAAAAGAACCAAACTTTGTTATTTTTGTTAGCATAATGAGAGAAACCAGGGAATCTTTGGATAATTCTTTGAGAGTTTTATTGAACCAAAGGTTCAAGTATGGCAAAACACCCCAAATTGTGTTTTTTATTGAGATAAATTAGTCTTTTTAAAGACTGAGGATGGGCTATGCCCCTGATATTCCAACAAAGCATATGAATCATGGGGGGGATTATTATGGGGGGAAGGCTGAGATCTTGATCTGGTCCTTCCCCTAGAAGGAGGAGGTCCCCCCAATTTCAAAGTTTCTGTGAACCCATTATTTCCCTCTCTTAATTTCTGAATTTCCTCTAGAAAGGTTGTGTGTGTGTGTGTGTGTGTGTGTGTGTGTGTGTGTGTGTGTGTGTGTGTGTGTGTGTATATATATATATAACATTTCTTTTTGAACTTTGTTGTTGAAAAAAAAAAATCTTACAAATTAGTTGCATTTGCAAACTTGATTGAATTTGAAATTGTCTCTTTCATTTTTTATTCAATATTATATCTTAGAAATAACGTATTGTTCATATAAACCATATCTTTAAATATCCATCCAATGCTACAGCGTAATTATTTTAAAAATAAGAAAAACTTATAAATAATTTTCTCAACCTTAGTGGTGTGCTCAGCTTTTGCTCAGAGTAAATTTTTTTTTAATTTTTAATAAATTAATTCAACGTACACCAAGAACAATAACAAGCTTTTATCCCATTAAGTTGGCTCGGCTATATGAATCATTTTTCATTTTATTCTAATAAATTAAGTTCATTTTTTATACAATATGCCCAAGTTTTTTTGGGTCCCTCTGCCCTTTTTTAACATAATTTCAAATTTAAAACATCTACTCTCGTAACTGGATCATCAGATGGTCGACATTTAATAATGTGACCAAATCATCTAACTCTCTAATTTTATTCAGCATATACCACAATTACAATGCTTTATTATTGCCTCCTCCTTGATGTTTTTCTTAGTGCTTAAATATTTGCACATTAGTTTTTTTTTATGTTATGCTAAAGTTGATCATTTATTATTTGTTTTTTTTCTTGCTCACTTTCTTAAGAGCACTTATGTATTTTTGGTTGGTTCTTATATTGTTGCTAATATATTTTACTCAAAAGCTTCTTCTTAAAAATGCTTGTCTTTGTGTTATACTTACTCTTAATCATCTCATGATTACATTCTTGTTTTTAAGTATACAATTATTTTATTTCATTATTATATTCCATCTCTTTGATTTTCTTTACATTTAAATACCTAGAAATTATTATTTACATCATTATATATGTTTAAAATATATTTTCTTATATAGTTTGTTATTCGTTAATCTAGTAAATATTTTATGAACATAATATATATTGTACACCTAAAAATTATCTGCTCAAATCTTGAGAAAACTTTGCAATTTACATTAAAAGAGACAAATCAAGGAACATCCCTCTTACAAAAAACTACAAGTGTACACAAAGATGGCTAGGTGCAGTGTCGCTAGCTGACCGATTGTTGGCAACCGACCAATTGTTGGCAACCGACCAATAAAAATTTGAAAATTACACCAAAGACTGAACAAAGGTCCGATATCCCTAGAATACTTATAATTACTAATATGAAGCTCTCTTAACGACTCCCCCAAATAATCCTCAAGGATATCCAAAAACACCCAAGTAACACTGGCCACCATTGGGCCTATCAACTATCTTTCCCAAATCCAACCGGCTTCCCAGAGCAGAGGCTGAAGACATCCAAGAAAAATAGTCGATCGACACCAGTTAGGTCGACCGACTAGAGGATATGTTGACTAGAAGGTTTAAATACAATAAAGGATGTCAAATTTAGTTATAAATATGAAAATGCACTACAAAAGACAATAATGTCTTGTAAGTCCCCATTAAAGCAGGTGCATATATGTAGTTTTTCATCTATTTGACAATCTTCTATAAGCAGGGGTTCAAAACATGTAAAATATACTTTTTAGCTCTTCTCTCTGGACCACTACTCTAGAGTGAGAACTCTCTCCCCTTTTCTCTTGTAATCTCTTTTTCTTATATAAAAAATGGGCCACAAAGCTTGAGAATACCCCAGTTCACCCATACAAGGCAAGTCTAGTTGTGTTTTCTTACTTCTTTCTCTCCATTCATCTTTCACAAGGTTCCTACCACTCCAATCCTTAGGCATGACTCATAGGAAAAATTTGGATTAAACATTCTAAAAATTGCGGTGAGTGTAGAGCATGCTATTAACAAGAAGGAAAGCATTACCAACGATGAGAAGTGCATCTCCATGACTCTTAAATATGGAGCTTTCCAAGGAGTTCATAAAATAACATATTTAGAGCCTAAAATGTCATTTTCATCATCATTCTAGAGGCTTTGGTCTGTAAGTGGGTACCTCAGAATGAAATTCTGACTCCCAACAATAGAATTAGTTGACTAACATGCCTTAAAATGTGTTATTTTTATATATACATTTTATGCCCATTTTTAAGGATATTGCGCTTTAATGGAAGGTATTTTATGTTTTTTAAATTTTAGGTACAAGAGATGGATTTTAAGAGCAAAAGGAGTAAAAATGGAGCAAAACGAGGTCAAACGGAGGAAAGGAGCCAAAAGTGACCCAACACTTGATAGTTAAAATTGGCTTCTAGCAAGTTGGTTCCTAGGCACCACGGTTGGGCACCTAAGTGCCGTAAATGGTTTTGATTTTTGTGCAATAAATTTGGACAAATTTTGAAGAGGTGCTTAAAGTGACTTTCAGTGATTTTAAGAGCTTTTTTTAAATGAAGCTTGACCGGTCGAAAAAGGGTGGCTTGAAAGAGAGTAGAGGCGTGGGTGTGTGTGTGTGGCATGAGTGTGTGTGTGTGAGAGAGAGTGTTGGTGAGAGCATTTTTAGTGTGTATTTTGGTTTTTCTATTGGAGTAAGAAGTAATCAAAGGAACTTCAAAAGATTTGCTTGGGGAGAAGTTTCAGATAAGTACTTTATATTTTTGTTTGAGTTTTATTTTACTGTGTAAACTTGGATTTTAATATAAATCATTTTTGTTTTGTGTTAACCTCATGAATTTTGAGTATTTTACCTTATTGTATCCTTGCATTAAGAAATAAACATGTGTAGGATTAAAATTGTTTAAGATTTCTCTTATTCAATACTTGTGATGATTCATTACTTCGTACTTAATTTACATCTTTAATCTAGTCAATTGGAATGTTAAAATTTGTTGTGAATCCATAATGAATCGGTAGGGCTATGTGTTCCTTAACTAGTAAGAATCACTTTAATCTAGTGGGTGAGAAGTTAGCTCATTATTTAGTGCAAATAGATAAGGAGATAAGTTTTGATGGTCATAAATTGGTGATTCTAAGGCGACAGGCTAGAACCTTAACCATTTGATCTAAAGTTCAGAACTTAAGACTAGGTTATTCCATAATAATGGTCATAAAGGGTAATATGAAAGTGACAAGCTAGAATTTACTCAGTATAACCAAGGATTTAGAATCCAACACTAGGTTAACGATGAGACTTTTTTATTTATTATGCTTCATGAGGTTGACACCACTACTTGAAGATTTTAATCCCCGACAATGGTGGCAAAAATTTGATGCAAACTTTAATTTTTTTTAATTAATTTGATACATTCTATATAATCACAATGATATAAAGTAAAATATATGTATCACTCAAGTAATACAGGGCTCTAATGGAGTCTCTT
Organism: Phalaenopsis hybrid cultivar; assembly: GCA_002079205.1. Lineage (NCBI taxonomy): Eukaryota > Viridiplantae > Streptophyta > Magnoliopsida > Asparagales > Orchidaceae > Phalaenopsis > Phalaenopsis hybrid cultivar. The sequence continues at coordinate 60,560 of JXCR01147413.1, forward strand.
TTATCGATGCCAAAAGGAAGTGAGGTAAGTGGTCCTTAATCAAAGTTCTAGTCTACTACTATTAGGCCTTCGATTGGAATGTCGATTAAAATAGTGTTTTATCAAGAACTACTCCTAAATACAAATGTTAAATGTAATGATAATAACTATTCCTAAATCCAAATGTTAATTCTAAAGATAACCCCTTTTTGGATGAATATCATTGAAAATCACCAAATATAGACATTAAAAGCATATGAAAAATTGAACCTTTTTTAGGCATATCAAAATCCCCCAAACTTAATTGTTAATTATCCTCAAGTAACACTATAATTTTACAAACTAAATTTAATGATTTGAGGTAGTGGATTTCAGTAGAGTTTCCTATAATTTTGTCTCAGAAAATGTTATAGTGTAACTTGACAGAAATTTTGGCAAATTAACCTAGGACTAGAGTGTAAGAATATCTCATATTCAACTTAGGAATCCTGATTTTTTATTCACTTCAAAATTTTTTGAAGCTTGTCAAACTAAAGATTCATAGAAAGTATAAAAACAGAATTTAAGCACCTTATCTATACCAATTTTACCAATACCTTTTTTTTTTAAATAAGAATAAGCTTAGGATTGTTTTTAAGTCTTTTCATTTAAAAAGATTCAAGTGAAAACAATTTTTAATTAGGCTTTTCCTCAAGATTCTCCTCACATATTTTCTTTTTCTATATGGATTGTTTTTTAATCCTTTCTTTTTTTCTTTCAGAATTGTTTTAATCCTTACTCTTTTTTTCTCCTTTTTTTATGTGAGGATTACTATATTTGGATAGACCTTTAATAATTTTGAATTTTACTATCCTCTTTGTAAAGACCAAAACTCAAAAACTTTCCCTCACTTTTTACAAGTGTAAGTATTAGTTTAATAAAGATTTTAATAAAGGCTATTTTGTATAAATCTAAGAATCATAGTTTTTCAAATATTCAACTCCTTTCTACCATAAATAGCAAAATCATTTTCCCAATGTTTCCTACAAAATATCTTAACTCTAGAATAGTTTCTTCACATAGGATTTCAACTAAGTTATTTCTCTAACATTCCTAAAATCAAAGTTATAAGAACCTAAGGATAACACCAGAAACCACAAGTCATTTTAAAAGTAATATCAAATTAAATACGAGCTATTGAGGACAAATAAAATTAGGTTTTTTTTAACAAATTTTCTTCCCCCAAACCTAAATTTTAAAATATGTTGCAATTAATTCCATAAAATGCAATAGGAAGAAAAAGTAAAAGTTGAATTTACTAACTACTACAACATCCTATCAAATTCATATACATGCATAATCAAGATAGAATGACTGCAGGAGAAAGTAAATCTAGCCTAAAACATGCTTGCAATAATATTAAATTAAAAGGAAGTATACTCACTTTAAATATTTATTTTTCTTCCTACCCCCAAATTTGATTTTTAACATGTATAACATTTAGTGCATAAAATAAAAGTAGGAAGAAAAATAGTTTAAAAATTCTATCTACAGCAAGTTTTTATAAAAAACATCTATAATTATTTATTAGGAAAAAAAAACATGTAGTAGAAAGTAAATCTAAACTAAACATGCCAGAATGAGATTAACTAAATAAAAGTCTAACTAGCATAACATGTATCAACATTGGAAATAAAAATGTTCTTCAAGTCTTATAAAATTGTAACACAAACACAAACAAACAAACAAGATAAATGAGGTCAATTCTTTCTCCATCTCATCGCATCTCACTAACTTACTTCCAATTTTCTAACGAAATTACTACACAGATAAATAAGGAACATTTTAAATGATTTTATAGAGTATAATCCCAAAGATAAGATTATCCCTGATATATTAGCTTTTTTTAATTAAGCACCTCTAACAATTATAAGGATAGTGTAAGATCATCCATATATTATTCATCAAATAGGTTCATGACTCTTACAAAATGAAAACAAAGTTCGAAAAAAGGAAGTAACAAAATTGAGATGGAACTGTCACTGTTCAAATTCCAGATGTCTCTTGTAAAACTCAATTCCGGGCCAGACCCGAGTCATAGTTGACTTGCCAATTGATACACCTAAAATATATAGAGTTTTTGACACATTTTTATACCTATTTTTGAGATATTGTAATTTAATGAAAGTTATTTTTGTGTTTTTCTTGCAGATACAAGTAAAAATGGTGAAAAATGATTAAAGGAGCGAAAAATGATCAAATTTTGAGCAAAAAGGTCAAAAATGTGCAAATGAGTTTTTGTGCCTAAGCGTCAGATCTGGCGCTTAAGTGTTGGTTAAACAGAGAAGGCAGTGCCTAAGTGCCAGAGGTCCCACGCTTAAGCGCCAGTGGCAGTTATTATACGAGTAAAGTCGGTTTTTGTGAATTTTGAAGAGGTTTTTGAGGCACCCATTGGCTTAATAGATGGTTATAACCACCATGGACAAAAATCATCACAAAAGGATGCATCTCTTGAGGAAATACATCAAATATAGACATAATTTGAAGAGTTTCCAAGGCACCTTTTGGAAAATTATAAAAGAAAGAAGAGAGGATTTTGAAAAGAGTCCTGAAAATACTTAGAAAGTTTTGAAAGTTCATCATTTGGGGAGTTAGTTCAAAGAGCTTTCAGGCACCACTTTTACTTACATTTTATCTTTTTTGTTAGTTTATTTTGAGTGATTGTAAAAAGAAGAGATTCAAAGAAACTTCAAGAGTTTGGTGGAGAACTTGAGATAAGTTTTTATCTTTTTTCTTTGAGACTACTTTTGGTTTTAATTGAGACTTGTTGTTGGTTTGACAATGATTTCAACTTTCAAAATAAAGTGTGGTTTTATTTTCTCCATGGATTCTGAGTAGTTTTCCTTATCTTTCTTCTTAAAATGATAAGTAANAATTAATGACTTCCTTGAATTGTGTTTGTCTAGTTCTGCCTTTGAGTAGTCGTACTCCAAGATATTTAATCAGGAGATTAGCATGGAAAAATCTAGTATAATTAAGAATCCAGTGCTTGATCTGAGAGGTGGAGTTGGTGTTAACAATGAATTGACATTTCTGTTGGTTAAGATCCATACCTAAAGTATGTTGGAAGTGTAGAAGACATTTATGTATCCTCTAACAGAATTCTTGAAAGCATTGGAGAAGATAATAATATTATCAGCATAATTTAAATGACTTATAAGGATATTAGATCTGTATGTGTTGAGTTGGTAAACAGCTTATTCAGTAGTCTGAAAAGATAGTCCAAAACAAGAATGAAAATTGTTGGAGACAAAAGGGTCTCCCTGCTTGATACCCCTGGTAGCATTAAGGAAGCCATGACATTTTCCATTGATCAAAACTGAGTGAGCATTGCATTTCAACCATCTGTGGATCAAATTGATAAAACTTTCATTAAAGCCTCTAGCAGAAAGAATGTCAAGAATAAATTCTCAGCTGATGGTATCATATGCTTTGCTTATATCAAGCTTGTAAATGACATTTCCTCCTCTACAATTTCTGTCAAGGCCTAATAAGAGTTCCCGGGCAATTATAATATTATTTGTAATATTCCTCCCTTTAATGAAAGCCAGTTGGTTATCACTGATGAGATGTTGGAGATGTGGTTGAAGCTTGAAAACAATGATTTTACTTATTATTTTAAAGATCACATTAGTTAGGCTGATTGGCCTGTAATCCCCCAAGTTTTTCTGTTTTGGTTCTTTAGTATCAAAGTGATGGTAGAAGCACTGAAGTATCTAGGAGGATCCACACCAAGAAAAAAATTTTGAACAGCTTGCATAATGTCTTTGCTGGTCCTGTCCCATGTGGCTTTATAAAATGTTGAGGTATATCCATCTGGCCCAGTGGCTTTAAGACCATTAATGGAGCTAAGGCAAGTTTAATCTCATCTTCCGAAGGAATTAGTGAGATTTAATCTTTGAACATAATGTTACAGTTATAAAATATATCTGCATCAATTAGGCTTCTGTTAGACTCATCACTGGTAAACAAATTTTGGAAGTATTGTACTGCATCACAAGCAATATTTAAATTGGATAAAATGAAAATGTAAATGGTGAAAAAATTATTCTCCACTATAATTTAATGACAGATGAGCTTCTCATAAAAATTTCAAGTCAAGTGGAATTAATTTGACCACTGAAATTGATTAATTAAGTGAAATTATATTTTTGGCACTAAAATAAATCTAATAATTAAAATACAACTTAAGAAAATCACCAAATTGATTTTGAGAGTTCTTTATGACTAGAGGAACCTAAGAAAAATAACAATGGAATTAAAATAAATATTTCATTTTAAGTTAGTTTAAATATTTAAATAAATATAAATTAATTAAAAATCATAAAAATTGCAAAATCGTAAAGACAAACTAAATTGTCACATTTAGCTTCCTAATCACATAGGACCAATTAAAATAAGTTTCCTAATTTTCTAAGTTATGATATTAATTTTTAAAGGCTTAAAATGAATTTTCTTTTATTTTCCACTAAATTAATTCCAACAATTAAAGTATAAACCATAAAAAATTGAAAATTATTTCTCTACATTCCCTGACCTTAGAGAGATTTAATAAAAATATAAATTTAATTTTCCACTAAAATAATATTTTATATTTAATTAATACTAAAAATTAATACAACATTCTAATAATTAAATTAAACCTCTAAAAATGTTAGAAATTGGTCCAGGTGGTCCTCTAACCTAGATGAACTTCCAGTAATTTTCTTAAGAGCAAAGGTTTTGTTTTGATTAAGTTATCGAATTTTCATTAAGAAATCCCTATTTTGACATTTAAGTAATTAAAAAATTAAATAAATTCAGAAAAATCACATTTTCTCTTCTCATGTTTTAGTTATCCCATGAGTAGGGTAACATAAAATCATAAATTCATATGGGTTTAATTTAATGAATTATGAGGTGTTAAGACCTTAAGGGCAAAAGGGTAATTTTGGGATTTAAGCCATAAATAATATTTAGGCATAACCAAAGGGTAAATGGATAATAAATAATCTTAATTGATATATCTCAATGATTGAAACTTGAAATGGATAAATGGTAGCAACCAATTGATACACCTAAAATATATAGTGTTTTTAGACACATTTTTATACCTATTTTTGAGATATTAATGATACACCTAAAATATATAGTGTTTTTAGACACATTTTTATACCTATTTTTGAGATATTGTATTTTGATATACACCTAAAATATAGTATTTTTAGACAATACACCTAAAATATATAGTATTTTTAGACACATTTTTATACCTATTTTTGAGATATTGTGCTTTAATGGAAGGTGTATTTTTTTTCTTTTTCTTGCAGATACAAGTAAAAATGGAAAAAAATGCTTAATAGAGTAAAAAAGGATCAAATTTGGAGCAAAAATGTGAAAAATTATGCAAAAGCGTTTTGGCGCCTAAGGGCCAGATTCGGCGCTTACACGTCGGTTAAAAGAGAAAGCCGCGCCTAAGTGCCGAGACCCTACGCTTAAGCGCCTGTGGCAGCTAGTAGACAAGTAAATTGGTTTTCACGAATTTTGAAGAGGTTTTTGAGGCACCCATTAGCTTAATAGGTGGTTGTAACCACCATGGACATTACCATGAAAGGATGCATATCTTGTTCAAATACATCAAATAAAGACACATTTTGAAGATATCTCAAGGCACCTCTTGGAAAACCATAAAAGTAAGAAGAGAGGACTTAGAAAAGAGACTTGAAAATATTGGTAAGTTTTGAACGTTCTTTTCTAGGAAGTTAGTTCGGAGAGATTTTCAGGAAACACTTTTTATTTACTTTATACTTTATGTTTTTTTGTTTTGAGTGATTTGTAAAAGAGATGAGATTCAAAGGAACTTTAAGTGTTTGTTGGAGGACTTGAGATAACTTTTTATCTTTTTGTTTTTAGACTACTTTAGTTTTAATTGAGACTTGTTGTTGGTTTGACAATGATCTCTTCGTTTAAACTAAAATGTGGTTTTGTTTTCTCCATGGATTCTGAGTAGTTTTCTTTATCTTTCTTCTTAAAATGATAAGTAATTAAGTTTTGGATGGAAGTTGTGGAGAGTATTGATCCTTAATGTTGGAAGAAGTTGTGATGATTTAAATCCATGCACTTCATTTACTTCTTGATTTGGCCAATCTAGATGTTGAAATTTGTTGTGAGAACATGTAAGAAGAGGGATGGCATTGTCTCAGTCAATAATTTAAAAGAATCACTGAGGTGAATGTAGTTCATATGATTGAGTGCAAATAAATAGGGAAATATTCATTGATGGGTGTGGAGTTAGAGGACTTTAAAGTGACAAGTTAAAGCCCCCAACTTGGTCTATTGTTTTAGGTTCTCATACGAGAATATTAGTCCCCATGTAAAGGGAATCTAGGGAACTCTAGAGTGAAAGCAAGTATCTTCCCTAACCGGTCTTCAGAACTATTCAAACTTTAACATATTCAATGTTCTTTATAACATCTCTAGTAAGGGTAAAGAATATTATTGTTCATATTTGGCACAATATAATTTGCATACTTCCACAACATAATTCCTATACTTATTACTGATTCATGATAAGAAGAAAGATATTTTCATATTAGATACTTTTCTTCTACAAAAACTTTAGTTATCTTTTTATTGTTTCGTTAAAATATCAAAAAACCCAAAAATATTTTAATTTTAAATTCCTACAAAAAATTATTTTTAGTTTAAGCAATTTTCTTTTTAAAATAGAAAAAACTTTCTAAAAAGTTCATATTGCATAATCTTCCCCGTGGGTTCGACATTCAGATCTTAATCAAAAAGTCCTATATTGCTTGATAACGATACGTATACTTCCATAGTATTCCAATATAAATATATATAAATTAAAAAGTTAAATTATTATTTTTCTACAGGATCAAGTTTTTGGTTTTGTTGCAAAATAAGGAATTATAAGTGAAAAATACCATCAGAAATATTGATATACTGTGCATAGGCCATTGAGTCGGGATCAAGTTTTTGGCACCGTTGTCGGAGAAGAAAATTAAGTAAATTGCTATTTTTAGAAAGTCTTATTTAAACTTTAAATATTTTATATTATTTTTTATGTTTTAGTTTATTTTATTTTATTTTATTTTATGTTAGTGTATGCGTAGTTCAGTTTCTGAAGAAATAGTGCCCTACAATTCTGAATTAGAAGAACTATTAGAAAAATTAGAAAAACCAAAAAAAATTAAAAATCTTGAAAAAACAAAAAAAATTATAGAAATGGCTAACTAAAATAATCAAAATGCTAAAATTCATCAAGAGCTTAGACCTTTAAGAGATTATGTCAACCCTACTGTAGATGACTTCATTGTAGTATTCAAAAACTTACTGTAGTGGCTAATTAATTTGAGCTTAAACCTGATATTATCCAAATGATATCAAATAATCAGTTTGGGGGATCACCAACTGAAGATCCAAATTTACTTTACCAATTTTCTAGAATTATCTGCTACATTTAAATACAATGGTATTTCAGATGATGCCATAAGAGTTAGGTTATTTTCTTTCTCACTAAGGGATAAAGCTAAGAGGTGGTTGAATTTGTTAGCACCTTGATCTATCAAAAATTGGGGTGGTTTAACACAAAAATTCCTTGCTAAATATTTTCCACCATCAAAAACTGCGAAGCTTAGAAATGATATTACACAAAAATTACTTGCTAAATATTTTCCACCATAAAAAACTACGAAGCTTAGAAATGATATTACATCTTTTAATCAATTTTAAGTGGAATCTATTTTTGAAGCATGGGAATGATTTAAAGAACTCTTAAGAAAGTGTCCACACCATGTTATACTAGATTGGTTAATAATTCAATTTTTATAATAGATTAATTGGTTCTCTTAGATCTATTCTCGATATCGCTGCTGGTGATTCATTGATGTCAAAACCATTTCATGACGCTTATGCTTTAATTGAAGAGATGTCTACCAATAATTTTCAAAGGCCTTCTGAGAGGGTGAATCCAAAGAAAGTAGCCAATACTCATGAAATAGATGCATTTACTATGTTAGCAAATCAAGTTGCTACAATTTCAAGGAAGTTAGACCAATTTAGAATGAATTTTTCTCAAACAATTTCCATGATTGAAGATAATTAATTAAGTCAAATGGTAGATTCTCAATCATCATTAGAAACTTTGAATGTTATAAATAATAAGAAAAATAACCCATATTCCAATTATTATAACCCAGGTTGGAAGAACCATCCCAACATTAACTGGAATAACAGTTCGGGTGGCAATAATCAGCAATGAGGGAACAACCAAGTAAACTCATTGGGAAACTAAAACAACCAAGGGAATAATAATTATAGATCTACTTATCCACAAGGAATCAATAGTAATACACAATCTAAGGATAAGAAGTAGTCTATAGAAGAAGTGGTGTTACAAATGGGTAATCAATTACAAAGTCAAGGAGCTACAATTAGTAAACTTGGGAAAATTGCAAGTTTATTAAGTAATAGATCCCAAGGAACACTTGCTAGCAATACATTAGAATAAAGAAAAGTTAAAGTCGTACAACTTAGAAGCGGAAAAGAGTTGGAAGTAGAGAAAGAAAAAGGAAGTTTGAAGATTGAAGTAGAGAGAGAAGAAATTGAAGAATCAAAAGAGAACGCTCCGAAAGACTCTAAAAGACCTATTTCTCCATCAAAAATTGATTTAGAAAAACCACCACCTCCATTTCCTTAGAGACTTCGACAACAGAAGTTGGATAAGCAATTTTCAAAATTTTTGGAAATATTTGAGAAGCTTACAATCAATATTCCATGTACTGAAGCCTTATAAAAAATGCCAAGCTATATAAAGTTTATGAAGGATATTCTCAACAGAAAAAGGAAGTTTGAAGATAACGAGTCAAGCTATGTAAAGTTTATGAAGGATATTCTCAACAGAAAAGGAAGTTTGAAGATAATGAGAGCGTTGCACTTAATGAGGAGTGCAGTGCTATAATTCAGAAGAAGCTTCATGAAAAGCTTAACGATCCTGGTAGCTTTACAATTCCATGTGCAATAGGAGACATATTTTATGGGAAAGATTTATGTGATTTAGGTGCAAACATTAACCTTAAGCCATTATCAATATTTAAAAGATTAGGATTAGGAGAAATAATCCCTACTACTGTAACTCTGCAGTTAGTAGATCATTCAATAACCTATCCTAAAGGAGTTATACAAGTTGTCCTAGTGAAAGTGGACAAATTTATCTTTCTTGTTGATTTCATTGTGCTAGATATGGAGGAAGATAAAGAGATACCTATCGGGAGACATTTCCTAGCCACAGGAAGAGCAACGATAGATGTTTAGAAAGGAAAATTAACAATGTGCGTCAAAGATCAAACTGTTACTTTTAACATTTCAAAATTAATGAAAAACCCCGCAAAAGATAAAGAAGATGAATGCTATAGAAAGGATGTTATAAGATATTGCAGCGAATGTCATTTTAAGACTACTTATGAAGAAAAATCTGATGAAAAATATTTGGAATCCGAGCAAGAAGAGGAATTAGATCAATGTGTAAACCTTTTTAAGGAAGATTCAAGTTATGTTCAAGAAAGTTTTGACATTTTGGACACTATAGAAAAAGACAAATCAGTTTGTCCATCTATTGAACAATCTCTAGAACTTGAGTTGAAATTACATCCTGAACATTTAAAATATATCTTTTTAGGAGTTTCCTCTACTTTACCTGTTATAATTTCCTCGAAGTTAACAAAGGAAGAAGAAGAGCAACTGATAAAAATTCTGAAAAAAATTTTAAGAACACCTTCGGATAGATAATTGCTAATATTAAAGGAATCAATCCTTTAATTTGTATGCATAGAATAAATTTGGAAGAAAACTTCAAACCCAGGGCTGATCCACAAAGGAGATTAAATCATGTTATGAAAGAAGTTGTTAAGAAAGAAATTTTAAAGTGGTTAGATGCTGGAATTATCTACCTATTTCAGATAGTGCATGGGTTTGTCTAATTCACTGTGTTCCTAAGAAAGGAGGAGTAATTGTAATTGTGAAGGAGCATAATGAGTTAATACCTACTAGACAAGTTACAAGGTGGCGAATATGCATTGATTATATAAAATTAAATCTTGCTACTAGGAAAGATCATTTTCCACTACCCTTTCAAGATCAAATGCTGGCTAGACTAGTTGGGCATAAATACTTTTATTTTCTGGATGGATATACCGGTTATCACGAAATTCAAATATCTCCTAATGATCAAGAGAAAACAACATTTACTAGTCCTTATGGTACTTTTGCTTTTTGAAAAATGCCCTTTAGTTTATGTAATGCCCCTGCTACATTTCAAAGAAGTATGATGGCAAATTTTTGTGATTTAATTGAAAAAGTCTTTGTGGATGACTTTTTAGTGTTTGGAACTTCATTTGACTCATGTTCAGAACATTTATCTAAAGTTCTTAAGCGCGATGAAGAAAAAAATTTAGTCCTTAACTGGAAAAAATGCCAATTTATGGTAGCAGGAGGAATTATATTAGGTCATCAAATATCTGAAAATGGTATGGAAGTAGATCCTGCTAAAATTCAAGTGATCGCTAATTTATCTTATCCAACAAATATCAAGGAAATTAGGAGTTTTTTAGGGCATGGTGGATTCTACAGACGATAAATTAAGGACTTTTCTAAGATTGATAAGCCATTATGCCATTTACTGAAGAAAGATGCAATTTTCAATTTTGAAGAGGAATGCCTAAAAGCTTTTAAATTATTAAAAGAAAAATTAATAACTGCACTAATTATAGTTTCACCAAATTGGGAAAAATCTTTTGAACTTATGTGTGAAGCAAGTGATTATGCTATTGGAGCTGTTTTAGGACAAAGATATGATAAAATTTTCAAAGTTGTTTACTATGCTAGTAAAACTCTTAATGAAAATCAAATTAATTATACAACAACTGAAAAAGAGTTATTAGCAATAGTATATGCCATTGATAAATTTAGATCATATTTTATTGGAACTCATTGTATAGTGCATACATATCATTCTGCTATTAAGTACTTAATGAAAAAGAAGGGCACTAAACCGAGACTTATAAGATAGACTCTTCTTTTACAAGAATTTGACTTGGAAATAGTAGATTGGAAGGGAACTAAAAATCCAATTGCTGATCATTTGTCCAGGATTGAATTAGAAAAACCACTCTATTTTGAAAAAGAAATTAATGAACATTTTTCAGATGAAAAATTGCTCAATGTAAATGAGTGGCGTGTTCCGTGGTATGCCGACATTGCCTACTATATTGTTAGTGATCTTAAACCCTATGGAATGACATACCAACAAATGAGGAATTTTTTTTCTGAAGCTAAGACTTATTTTTGAGATGACCCATATTTATTTAAATAAGAAAAAGATCTGATCATTCGAAGATGTGTACCATTAGAAGAAACTTATGAAATTATAAAAAAATGTCATAATTCTGATTTAGGGGGACATTTTGGTGTTGATAAAACAATATACATAATTCTACAATCTGAATTTTATTAGCCTAAAATTTTTAGAGATGTTAATGCTTATATCAAAACTTGTGATAGATGTCAAAGAGTAGGTAATATTTCTAGAAGAAATGAGATGCCCCTTAATTATACGCTAGAACGTTGAAATATTTGATATTTGGGGATTAGATTTCATGGGTCCATTTATACCATCTTTCAAAAAAAAAATATTTGATGTTTGGGGATTAGATTTCCTGGGACCATTTATACCATCTTTCGGAAATTTAGAAATAGTAGGCAATATTTCTAGAAGAAATGAGATACCCCTCAATTATATGCTAGAAGTTGAAATATGTAGGCAATATTTCTAGGAGAAATGAGATGCCCCTCAATTATATGCTAGAAGTTGAAATATTTGATGTTTGGATTAATTCATGGCACCATTTATACCATCTTTCAAAAATTTATATATTATATTAGCAGTGGACTATGTATCCAAATGGATAGAAGTTGTTGCCTTACCTCGATGTCATGCTCAAAGTGTTGCAAAAATTTTGAAAACAAACATATTTTGTAGATTTGGGATGTCGAGAGTTATCATTACTGATGGGGGAAGTCATTTCAGAAATCCATTATGAAGAAGTTATTAAAGAAATATCATATAAATGATATAATTACTACTGCTTATCATCCTCAGAAAAGTGGTTTGGCTGAATTATCCAATCAAAAAATTAAAAGAATTATGGAAAAATCTGTGAATCCAATAAAAATGGATTGGTCAGTTAAACTTGACTATGCTTTGTAGGCTTATAGGACTGCATATAGAACTCCTATAGGAATGTCCCCATATAAGCTAATATTTGGGAGAGCTTGTCACTTACCAGTTGAACTTGAGCATAAAGCAGATTGGGCTATTAAAGAGTTCAATTATAATTTAAAAGATGCTGAGGAGAAAAGATTATTACAATTAAATGAGCTTGAAGAGATAAGGAATGAATCTTATGAGAGTGCTAAGATTTATAAGGAACGATGAAGATGTTGCATGATTGAAAGATTCTTACTAAAAATTTTCTGCCAGGGCAACAAGTTTTGCTATATAACGCAAGGTTAAGATTATTTCCAGGAAAACTTAAGTTCAGGCAGATGGGCCCATTTGTTGTGATAACAGTTTATCCTTATGAAGCTGTGGGTATTAAAGATCATAATTCTGAGAAAATTTTTAAAGTGAATGGACGTAGATTGAAACCTTATTATATAAGGGATCAACATAAATATAATGATGGAATAATGTTGGGTCAACCAGAATGAGCCTTGGTTATGCCGAACTGACGACGTAAAACCAAGCTTTTTGTGGGAGGCAACCCATAGTTATCAGTGTGTTTTTACTTTAATTGGTGTCTTGAGTCTGATTAAAAAATTTGGGGTAGTATTTTTGAGTTTATCATGTGCTAGTAATTTTTTTTAGATCCGGTGCTTAAGCGCGACAGTTTAATCATATGTGCAAATTTTCATTTCTAGAAGGTATAACTGCAGTTTAATTGGAATAAACATGGTTTAGCAGTTTTCAGTCATGCCTAGAAGTTATGAGGGGGAATTAGGCCTATAAATATAAGGGGTTTATGAAGGAATTTCACCCCAGATTATTTTTAGCCCTAAAAGTCTAAGAAAGAGAGAGATTTAGAGAGAGTGTCTTCATGAGAGATGGATTTGAAGAAGAAGGATGAAGCCATGAAGAAGAAGTTCCTTAGTCAATGTCCACAGTCGATGTATAACGGTTTCTTAGCCGTTAGTATTGAAGGGATATCAGAGAAGATCAACATGATGGAGAATACTATATTTGTATTAGAGACTAAGGTGCTTGAGTTGCATGCTCATCTACAACATATTAGGTGGCAACTTAGGATGCAATTCATCCATACCAATTATGTAAAGGAACCAGATAAGGCAATGTTCCTTAAGCAAAAGTGGATCGATGATGATAGTATTGGACCTCATCACCACTGTCCATTTTATCAACTCTATATTCCTTGAGAGGCTAAAGAAAGACAAGAATTTGTTCCTTCTAATGAAGAGTGGCATTAAGTTAAGTGTTAGGAATTGTGGTGTTTGAGGTCAGGTTTTTAAGTGTGTTAGTGTTTATGTATTGTGTTTAGTGTTTGTGTCACTTATTTGTTTAATTGTAAATGTGTGTGAAGTGTTTTATACTCAAGAAAATTTTCTCATCCAAGACTATTTGGAGAGAGAACTAAGTGTTAAATGTGTTTGTACTAGTTTTGTACTTAGGAAAATTTTCTTATCCAAGACTATTTGGAGAGAGAACTAAGTGTTAAATGTGTTTGTACTTGTTTGTGAATTAATAAAAGTTTGTATTTTTGAAAATTTGTGTTATTTTTAGCCTTAAATTGAATTAATTATTATGGAGAATTTTGAGAGACAAGGGAGTTATAGGAAGTAAAAAATAATCATTTAAAAGCTATGAAACCATTTAGAGGTGGTGTACTTAGACTAATAGTGCATTTTACATAGAATTAAAATTTTCAAAAATTGTGCACTGGCGCCTAAGTGCCACAGCTCGCGCTTAAGCGCGAGCCAACCAGAGAGGCAGGCGTCTAAGTGCCACTTACCCGCGCTTAAGCGCCGGCTCACGAAAATCAGTTCGCGAACAGTTAAAAGTGAATTTTAAGTCTGAAAACACCAATTTTAACACCTACTGTTATCTTCCCCAACTCAAAGTCACGATTTTGTGGGCTTGGGCAAGTGGAATTTGAAGATTTCTTGGTGGAATTGAGTGAGATTTTCTAGATCCAAGTTCCTTAAGGTAAGAACTTTCCTTCTATGCAAAAATTTTGGATTTTCACCATATATCTTAAGCACATTTGGAAGATTTTGAAAATTTACTATCCATGGGTAAAAGAGAAGAAAATCTATGGAAATTGCTTGGGAAGTTTAGTTAGTGCTTTTAGATGTTTAGTTTAGAGATTTAAACTTGATTTTTAAAGGTTTTTTGGAGTTTATCAAATTTGTAGAATGACACCAAGAATGAAAAGGAGTAGAGGAAAGAGCCCATTCGATCCAAGCAAATTTGTCAGTTCAAAAGCTCAGGATCGATATAGTGACACTCTACAATCATAAAAATTGATTCAGGAGCAATGTTTCAAGAGTCCAGGTGGAGAGGTGGAAGACCTGATAGACTGTCGACAGTAGGAACAATTCTATTGTTTCTCTTCCGTCACAGAGATTTCTATTATGAGGGAGTTTTATGTAAATCTCCCAGAGGCTGAAGACGATCGTGTGATGGTTAGAGGGAAGTTGGTACCATTTACTTCAGAGGTTATCAACTTGTTTTACCATTTACCACTGGAGACTTTATGTTTTTATGCAAGTTATTGTCCTATTAAAGCAGAGTTAGACGAGATTATTTCATAATTGACTATTGGGAGAGGACTTTGGAAGATTACCAATTAAAGGAGAGTAAATTTCCCAACTTTAAAGTTATGTGCACCTACAAAGGTCTGGTACTATTTAATTTCTGCTCGTCTGCTTCTGACCAATCATCTCAGTGAAGTGACCAAAGAGAGAGTGATGTTGAATTATTGTATTCAGAAGGGAAAGCCCATCAACATAGCGAATTTGATCTATCACACTATCATCAGTTTAGTTGTTATTGCTACTGCTGCAGGTATGGGATTTGCTTCCTTCATACTTCCATTATCTAAGCAGGCTGGAGTGAAATATGATAGTTGGGAGGATGTTCTGTTACCACTAAAGCCTGTTACGAAGGTGAATGCGAAGACTTATTCTGAGCAATCGATTTTTGGCTGGAGAGGAGGATTTTCCTGAAGTTATGGATTAGAGACATCTGCTGCATCTACCTCTGCTGCATCTTTGTCACGACCATCTACTTCTTGTGTTTCTACATCTAGAGGTGATACCAAGACTCATGATGAGTTATTGCAAAAGATGATGGACAATATGAATTTTACCACTGATAAGGTACAAAATTTAGAGTGTTTTGCATATCATACTAATAGTTATAATAGAAGGAAGAGTGATTATCAAGAGAAATTCCATTCGTCTTTGGAAAGTCTGATTAGAGGTGAACCAGGAGTGCAATTTCCTCCATATCCTCGATATCTTGATTATGAGCCTACAAAAAAATGGTACTGTGGTGATTCTGAGGAAGAAGAGTAGAGCTGAGAGATTCATTTTATAATTGTAATATGATGTGAAGTATGTGGTCTGAGTTTGCTACATTTACATCTGTGTGTTTGACAATGACTTTATATATGCTTAAAAATATAAAAATTTGATACTGCTGCTAGAAGATTTAAATCTACGGAAATGGCGCCAAAAAATTGATAACGGTTATAGATTTGATAAAGATGTATATAAAATATTCAATAATTGCAAATTCACACTTATCAACGCAAGTATACGTATCGCTCAAGTAATACAGGGCTCTAAAAGAGTCCTGGATATCGATCCCACAGGGAGTAATATTAGAGGCTATGATCTAATATTTAAAAAATCAATACTTAATCACAACAATATAGTTCAAATTGCACATTTGTCACTAATAGGCAATTGAAATATAAATGTAATTTTAATAGAAAGTTTCTAATGTTAAGTTCAATATATAAGAAAGCATCCTTCTCCTTGTCAAGATATTTAAGTGAATGGATAAATTAAATCAGTTCAAATTGTATTGTGCCAAACAAGAGCATACCTATTCTTTACCCTTTGGACTAGGCATAAAGAACATTGACTAATCCTATGCTTGGTTACTGAATCTGCGGCTAGGTTGGGAGGATATTGGTTCTCACGTTGGAGCTCCCACATTCACCTCACTTAAGGGCTAACATCTACACTTTAGCACCCAAACGATAGGACCGAACTGAGGATTTTAGTCTGTCGCACTAAAATCTCCAATTCTACGCCCGATAATTTTTATTTCCCTATTTATTTGCACCCAACTTTCAGCTTTGACCTCCCTAAATCTTGGATGTAATCTTCACTTTAGTTGTAAAACTCAACATATTTAAGGACCTCCCTGAATCTTGGATGTAATCTTCACTTTAGTTGTAAAACTCAACATATTTTAACGAATACCTCCCTGAATCTTGGATGTAATCTTCACTTTAGTTGTAAAACTCAACATATTTTAAAAAATAACCTTCCTAAATCTTGGATGTAATCTTCACTTTAGTTGTAAAACTCAACATGTTTTAACAAATCAATTGGCAGATTGAAAGTAAATTAAGATTTGAAGTGAAAATATCATCACAACTTCCTTAACATTCTCATGGCACAACCAATTCAAATCACTATTTCACAAAATCTCAAGACAAGGAGAAAACAGAGAACAACTCAGAACTCATGAAGAAGATACAACAAAACTTGGAATTTATATATAAAACCAAAGTCATACAAACTTCAATAAGTAAATACAACTTATCTCTAATTACTCCCTAAGCAAACTCCTTGAAGTTCCTCTGAATCTCTTCTTTTCTTTATAGCACACAGAAGTCTCCTTCGAAGTGGCAAGGAGGAAGAAATCTCTCACTTTCCTTCCACTCTTACAATCTCTCAAAGAAGTCCTCACAATACTAACCACTCTCTACACTCTAACGAGCACCACAAATAACAAAGACTCAGCAGTCACCCATGGACACCCATGGACACCACCTTTTTTGGTCTCCAAATGTTTCTTTTAAAGTTGTAGAAGAGTTTTCAAGAGTTTCCCAAGCGTCCCTTCAAAAATCATCCACATTTATTGCATCTGTTGATAGAACCGACGTGCTTGCCCTCGGGACCTTGATGGCGCCGTCGGCGGCCTTCTAGAATATTTAATTCTGGACTCTTAAGAAAAACTCACCGTCGGCTGCGGCGCCCAAGAACAAATCTTCATATTTTGGTCCATTTTGCTCCAAATTCGCTCCTTTTGCATCTTTTTGCTCCAATGACCATAATTCAACATAGCTGTAACAAAACATCAAAAATGCCTCTTTTTAAAGTGCAATATCATCAAAATCAGAATAAAATAGGTATGAAAATCTCAACATATTTTTCTTTGGTCAAAATCCCTCAAACTTAACTATTACTTGTCAAAGTAATTTTAGTACTACATAAAAGTTATGATCTACTGTGGTAAAGTTTTAATTTAGAATTACTATAAGTTTGATTTAAGCAAATAGCGTAGTAAGATTTTCAGAAAAATTTCAAGTAATTAAATTAACTCTATAGGTACAAGACTATCTAGTCATCAAGTTTAAGCAAAAAAATTTCAAGCAATTAAATTAACTTTGTAGGTACAAGACTATCTAGTCATCAAGTTTAAGAGTTCTAGTTTTCAACTCTATAAGCCATGATTAGCTAGTCATCAAGTTTAAGAGTTCTAGTTTTCTATTCATTTTAAGAATGACTATATGATCTAGTCATCAAGTTTTAAGAGGTATTTTTCTTTTCATTTCAAGAATAACTATATGTTGCAATATTAAGTCACTTAGAATATCCAAAAGATAGAAACTTTGACTCTATGTTATAATATCATATCACTTAAAATATTCAAATGATAGGAACTTCATGAGAACATTACTAGTAAAAGATGTTATTCCAAAAATTAAGATTTAAGAATATATTTAGGTTTTCCCTTTAGGTAGGTCTAGTGAAGCCAATTTTTGACTAGGCATATCTTGTATTTAGGTTTTCCCTTTAGGTAGGTCCAGTGAAGCCAATTTTTGATTAGGCATCTCGTATCAAGATTTACTTTAGGTAGGTCCAATGAAGCCAATTTTTTATTAGGCATCTTCTCAAGCTTCTCCTCACTTTCTACTAGTAAAAGATCTAATCCATAAATATAAGTTCAGGAATGTATTTAGGTTTTCAGTGAAGCAATTTTGATTAGACATATCCTTAAGCTTCTCCATACTTTCATTTGAGTGAAGCCAATTTTTGATTAGGCATATCCTCAAGCTTCTCCTTACTTCCATAATTTTTTCTTTGTCAAGCCAATTTTTGATTAGGCATCTCCTCAAGCTTCTCCTCACTTATATATATATATAGTCTTGAGAACACTACTAGTAAAATATCTAATCCATAAATATAAGTTCAGGAATGTATTTAGGTTTTCCCTTTAGGTAGGTCCAGTGGGCCAATTTTTGATTTGGCATCTCCTCAAGCTTCTCCTCACTTATATATTTTCTTTTAATTTAGATTGCTTTCAATCCTATCTATTTTTCTCTTCTTTTAAGGGATTGTTGTCAATCCTTTCTTTTTCTTTTTCAATTGAAGATTACTATATCTAGATAGCCTTTAATAATTTTGAACTTCACTTTTCTTTCCCTAAATTTGAAACTCAAAGCATTCCTTTACCTTATAAGTATTTCATAGCTTTACATCATTGAGCCCCAATCTTTTCTTCTCAAATGAATTTCTAAGATTCTTAATATTTCAAAATATAGTTTTCTTTACTTTAAATAGTTAACTATAGTCTTATTCTCTTATACTAAATATCTTAATCTACAAAATTTATTTTCCTTACAAAAATATTCCTTTAAATCTACCATAATATTTAAATATCTACAAAATATAGTTATCTGAATTAAGTTCACTACAAACAATAGCATCGTTAAGAGTTATTCTCTTATACTGAATTATTTTCCTTACAGTGTAGTTAATTTGAGCATCGTTAAGAGTTTTACTAGCGTAGTATATAACTTTAAAAATCTTATCATATATTTGTCCAAGAACAGCTCCAATAACATAATCTCTAGCAACGCACAACAGTTGGAATGGTTTCTCGCAGTTAGGTAAAACTATTATAGGGATTGTGATTAGCTTTTCTTTTAATAACTCAAAGGCATTTAAACAGTCTTCAGTAAACTAAAATTTCTTGTCCTTTTCTAAAAGTTGGCACAGAGGTTTGGTAATTTTTGAAAAATCTTTAACTTCTTGTCCTTTTCTAAAAGTTGGCATAGAGGTTTAGTAATTTTTGAAAAATCTTTAATAAAGTCTGTAAAAACCAACATGTCCCAGAAAACTTCTAACTTCTCTTACACTAGTAGGAGGTGTTATTGTAAAAACAACATGTTCAAGAAAACTTCTAACCCCTCTTACATTAGTAAGACGTGTTAATTTAGATAACTTGAATTTTTGCATGGTCTACTTCCATACCATTTTTCAAAATTTTATGCCCTAACACAAATCCTCCTGCAACCATAAATTGACATTTATCCCAATTTAGAACTAAATTAGTTCTTTCACATAACTCCAAAAAGTTTTCAAGATGATTTAAGCATGCATCAAATGATGTTCCAAATACAGAGAAATCATCCATAAACACTTATATTCCCTCATCAATCAACTTACTAATTATAGACATTATACATCTCTAGAATGTTGCAGGTGCACTACATAATCCGAATGACATTCTTCAAAAAGCAAAAGTTCCAAAAGGACTAGTAAATGTTGTCTTTTCTTGATCCTCAGGAGCAATAAGAATTTGACGGAAGACAGTATATCCATCTAAAAATCAAAAATATTTGGGCCCAACAAGTCTATCCACTATTTGGTCTAAAAATGGTAAAGGGAACTGATCTTTCCTAGTGGCCGTGTTTAATTTTATATAATCAATGCAAATATGCCACCCAGTAACTTGTTTGATAGGTATTAATTCATTATTCTTTTGTGCTTCAATTGTCACCCCTCCTTTCTTAGGAACACAATGAATTGCACTTATCCAAGCACTGTCCGAAATAGGATATATATTTCTAGTGTCCAACCATTTCAAAATTTCCTTCTTGACTACTTCTTTCATCATTGGGTTTAATCTCCTTTGTGTATCAACTCTTGGTTTATACTGTTCATCTAGTATAATTCTGTGCATATAGATCGAATGACTGATTCCCTTAATATCAGCTAAATTCATCCAGTATAATTCTATGCATACAGATCAAAGGACTGATTCCTTTAACATCAACTAAGGTCCAACCAAAAGCTTTCCTAGATCTTTTTAATGTAGTCTTTGATCTTGCAAATCATTTAATTCTGAAGATATAATAATAGGTAATGTAGATGAGTCTCCCAGAAACACATACTTCAAGTGGTTAGGCAATAATTTCAACTCAAGTTCATGTGGTTTTATAATTGACGGAACTAGATTCTTAGCAGCATTTCCTGTAATATCCAACATCTCGAATAATTTCTGAACATAATCTAAATCTTTATTTTCTATTTCGTCCAAAATAACTTCATCTTTGTCTTTAAAATCTTTTTTCTCTTCAAATAATTCTTTAAAATGCTCGTTCAATAGATGTTCACTAATTTTCATGCAAAAACATTCATTATCTCTTTCAACAANTTTGCCTGAAATCAAGCATTGGATTGCATAAGTTCAGCAAAAGAGTTATATATATATATAGAAATGCCAATAGTGTTCAACAAAAGAGTTTAAGATTGAAATCAAGCATTGGATTACAAACCTCGATGGATTTAGTTCCATCTCTTTGCCTTTAAAATACTTTGGCACTTTGTTATTGAAGAGGAGAATAAGGCAAGTCCAATTTGATGGGTGTGTCACCAAAATTTAGGACAAGATGAACTGTTGGGCTAACTCCTTCCTTTCAAATAGGGGTAGAGTTACTCTTCTCAAAAGTGTCTTGACAGCTCTTCCATCCTATATCTCTCAGGTTTCTGTAATGAAGAAATCCACCCAATTAACTCTGGAAAGAATGTTTAATAGATTCCTGTGGGCAGGTTAGAAGAAACAAATGCATTGGAACAGGTGGCAAAAACTTTGCAGAAATTGTATTGTCATAGGAAGCTTCCTGAAATCCTTTACAACACTTCCTACTGTCTACCCAGAAAAATTAAGTATGCACTTATTCATTGGGATTCTCCCCCTAAGGGTAGAATTAAAGTTAATACTGATGGAAGTTTTTCTACTCCTTATGTTGGAATAGGAGGGGTGTTCAAAAGTGACAAAGGGAAGTGTTTACTCTATTTCCATTATCCTGTAGAAGCTATGGATCCCCTGGAGGCTAAAACTATGGCTATATTATGGGCTATGTTTATAGCCCATAAGTGTAGTTTCCCCTCCTTAATTATAGAATCAAATTCCATGGTCCTAATTGATATCATTGAAGGGAGACACCTACTCCATGGTACCTGCTGCAACGGATTAGAGGTATTCACTCCTTAAGTGAGGGTATTAACTCCTCCTTCTCCCATATATTGAGAGAAGGAAATAGACCTGCCCTCTGGCTAGCAAATGTTGGCCTACACTCTGAGCTCCCTTGGGTAGGCACTTCTCCTACCCCACATTTAGAATTATAGCTGAGAGGAGACCTTGTGGCTCTACCTTTCATTAGAGTTTTTTCTGATTAAACTTTGGGAAGGGATCTCTGTTCTCCCTTCTCTTGTACTCTCTTTTTTTTATTAATGAATTAGGAGCCTCTGTCTCCTTTTATAAAAAAAAAACATGTGATCGATGTCAACGAGTAGGCAATATTTAAAAAGAAATGACATGCTCCTAAATTTTACTTTATAAGTCAAAATTTTTTATGTTTGGGGATTAGATTTTATAGGACCATTTATACATTCATTTGGAAACATATATATATTAATTGCAGTACACTATGTATCAGAGTGGATTGAAGGAATCGTTTTAGCTTGATGTGATGCTTGGAGTGTTTCAAAATCTTGTATTAAAAATATTCTTACAAGATTTGGAATGCCGAGAGTAATCATTACTGATGGAGGATCTCACTTTAGGAACAAAAGAATTGAAAAGTTGATGGAAAATTATGATATTATACATAAGATTGCAACTACTTAGCATCCTCAAACTAATGGTCTAGCAGAGGTATGTAATCGTGACATTAAAAGAATTCTGAAGAAAACTATAAATCCTTATATAGTGGATTGGTTTTCTAGATTAGATACTGCATTATGGGCTTACAAGACAACTTATAAAATTCCTATAGGAATGTCCCCATATAGATTAATTTTTGGGGAGACTTGTCACTTACCAGTAGAATTGGAGCATAAAGCTTATTGAGCTATTAAGGAGTTTAAATTTAATCTAAAAGATCCTTGTGAGAAAATACTATTGCAACTGAATGAGCTTGAAGAAATTAGGAATGAATCTTATGATGATGTTATGATATATAAAGAAAAAATGAAAGAATAGCCAGATCATAAGATAATAAAAAAGGAATTTGAGCATGGACAGGAAGTTTTACTATACAATATAAGATTGAAATTATTTCTTGGAAAATTGAAGTCTAGGTCAACAGGTTCATTCACAGTTGTAAAAGTTTATTCATATAGAGTTGTTAATATTGAATATCCCAAAATTGAAAAGATATTTGACGTGAATGGGCACAAACAGAAACTATATTTTGTAATGTTGGGTCACCCAGAGTAGGGACTGGGAATGTCAGGCTCACGACAATAAACCAGGCGCTTTGTAAGAGGTAACTCATAATTATCTTTGTTAATGTTGCTAATCTATTTTTATAAGTAGTATTATATATATATATATATATATATATGTATTTATTTGCACCAAATTCTATGAAAGAAA
Source organism: Phalaenopsis hybrid cultivar (assembly GCA_002079205.1). Lineage (NCBI taxonomy): Eukaryota > Viridiplantae > Streptophyta > Magnoliopsida > Asparagales > Orchidaceae > Phalaenopsis > Phalaenopsis hybrid cultivar. The sequence goes on from JXCR01147413.1 coordinate 83,619, forward strand.
CACTCTTTCATAGAATTGAATGTAATTCTCCGCTTGTTGTATAACTCATACTCCATTTCCCGGATCATATGTTTGACAATNCATATTGAGAAAATACATTAAAACATTTTTATTTACCTAATTTTATTGAAGATTTGAGAGTTATTTGGATTTAAAACGAAACGGTGTAGAAATCAGAACTGGCTAGACTTGGCACTCAAAGCGCTAGAAATCGATGCCAGAAGCACCGCGGTTACCGAAATGAGTTTATAAGATTCTAAAGGTGTTTTAGAGCAGTTTTTTATGGATTTTCTTCCAATTAACTCCCAAAAACTGAATTTTGAAGTTATTTAAGAGCAAAAAATGAAAGGAAAGTCACCATTTTCAAATCCTATGGCTTCCCACTCTAAAGAAATTGCTAGGTATGAAATTTTCAACAGGAGGAACTTCATCAATTTTAATGTGCATAAGTTATATGATCGAGTTCTTGTGAAGAAGAGATTAATCAAGGAATGATGATTTGTGAATCGAGGATTTAAAACACCAAATACTCAAGTGGAGGAGATTATTACACAAAGACGCTAGGAAGTGCCATATTATACCACTGTTACAGTAGTTGTTTTTGTGGTGAAACAGTTTTATGCTAATATTCATGGAATTAACCAATGATTCATCTATATTCAAGCCAGGTGGGTACCATTTACTCTTTTGAGAATAAAAGATTTGCTTAGAATTGAAAGCGCTATGCAATTTTTTTTTATTCTATGAGATGTAACATGAATGAACTCTATCGACTCCTTATAGATGAAGATGCAAATTGGGAGACAAGAGATAATGGACATGTAAGTTTTTCTTCAACATTATTGAATCCTTCATATAAGGCGTAGCATTTCTTAGTGCATCAAAACTTCTTCCTATCATTAAAGTTAGTAAAGTGACTAAGGAAAGTATTATTTCAAACTATTGTATTCAAACTGGAAGACCTATTGATGTGGGTGCTTTAATTGTAAAATCTATTTTGTGTTGATTATTAATGGATCAGCTTATGAAGTGGGACATCCTTCTACCATATTCCTACTGTGCAGCCAGTCACAAGTGCCTTATGAAAGTCGGGAAAAAGTGCTTCTCCCTTGGAAGCCTATGGACCCAGAGATTTATTTCAGCTACATAGGAAATGGAGAGGAAAAAAAATATAAATATTCTTATGGATCAAGCATTTCAAAATTCATCACTTATTCAGCCTTGCTTTCCTTATAGTTTGCATGATGATTTGAAAAAGGATCAAGAAGTTGGAGAAAGAGGTACAGAATATTATGAATTCAATTGGAAAAAATTTTGATATATTTGATCATTTGGATTGAAGGATGAAGGAACAATTTGAACATACGTGGCACATTGAATAATGTATGGTGCATATGTTTAAGAGAAATCGTTGGGTTTAAGAAGATTCGATAAACGAATTTCCTTACCGGTCTTTTTTATAACTTATACATTCACTACCAATCCATGGGAAACATTCATGAAGATGAAAGTGAAGAAGATGTTTGACTCATTTTAGTACAGAATTTGTAATTATGATTACATATGTGTGTTATGTGTTTATGTTAGATTTCATTTACTTTTATTATTGAACTTTATCTCTGTCATATGTTGAGTGTTTGATATTTAGTCTTCAGCTGTAGTTTGTATGTTGTGATTTCAATGTAGAATTAGATGTATGGGCTTGAAAATGTTAATTTGTAATCGTGTAGATTTTATACATAAATATGAGTTTTGTGTTGTTTGTGAAAATATGTTGTTAGAAGATTATTTAATTATGAATTAAAGTCTTTAATTAAGTTAATTAGAAGTTAATGTGGTTTCTTATACAGTAGTTATCGATATAAAATCTATATCAAAAAATTTTTGGTATTGGTGCCAGTTTCCCAAAAACACCCAAATTTACTTAAAACCATGAAAATCAACTATTAAACCCTTATTTTTCCTCTTTGGGTTGTCTCCACCATTTAGACTAAGGTATAAACTCAACCTAGGGCTTGTCGTTTGGTGGATTAAGGAGATTTGAAGGCTAAAAAGTCTTTGATTTTATCTTAATTTGGTAAGAGCTGCACTTTAACTTAGAAATTTTTTATTTTCACGATGGATTTTTCCAACATTATGGAAATTCAAAAATTTGAGTTTTATTGAAGAAGTTTAAAGAGAACCCATGGAGAAAATTTTCTTATCAAATATTCCGACTTTTGGAGTTTGATTTATGATATTTTGAATTTATTTAGATTTTATGTGAATTTATTTAGAAATTCTTATGGCTACAAGAGTGAAAAGTGGAAAGCCTTCGGAAAATTTTGATGTGAAAAAATTCATTAATTTAAAAACTCAGTAGAACTACAATATTATGATGGGAACAAGAAAATTGGTTTAGGAGCGTGCATTTTCAAACCCGGGAGGAGAGGTTGAAAGGTTGATAATTGCTCGGAACTTGAAGACCTTTTGCTACTTCACATCAGTAGCCATTTTTCTTATCATTCAAAAATTTTATGCCAATCTTCGGGTTACTACAGACGAGCATGTTTATGATAGAGGTAAACATTTTGAATTTACTCGTGAAAGGATAATTGCACTTTATAGGCTGAGAAATGAATTTCATTGCGAGTACACTACATTTGCAATTTTTGATTCATCACTTGATGAAGTAATTGCCTATCTCACTGATGGAAGGGGAGAATGGGAGATTAAGAATAATCAAAAAGTCAATTTCTCCACTTCCATGTTGAATGTGCAATCCAAAGCATGACATTACATTATTTCTATGAAATTACTTCCAATTAATCACTATAATGAAGTAACCAAGAAGAGAGCAGTATTGAATTTTTTCATTCAACAAATGAAAGATTTTGATATGGGTGCTCTTATTATGCAAAATGCTCATAGTATTACTGGAAGTGGGACCACTAGTGGTTTGGGTTATCCTGCCCTGATTTTCACTTTATGTGAACAATCAGGAGTAGAATTTGATAGGATAGAAGAAATGTTGCAACAACGTAAACCCATTGGAAAACCCACTGTTCATAAATTTGAATCGTTTGTTGGATCTAGAAGTGGACGTAATGATAGACCCTCTACATTAATTGCAAGACCATCTACTTATATTTTTGTTTCAGTTGAAAATATTATGGAACAGTTATTGATTCAACAACTAGATATTATAGCAATGCAGAACAAAATAGGTAGTTTGGAATCAAGAAATTCCCACAATGATGATTATAAGCAGAGAAGAGCACAACATGACATTGCATATCAAGAGGCGATGGTTACATATCTGAGGGGTGATCATATTGTAGAATTTCCCACATGCCCCAGCCTTAAGCCTTATGTGCAAGATAACTTTGAAGAAGAGGAAGAAGAAGAAGAATAAGAAGAAAAAGATGAGGAGGAAGATGATGAATGAAGATTTACTGGGTTTTATCTATTTTCATTTGTTGTTGTTTAGTTTTGTTGTTGGTATTATTTGGACAATTTATGTGTTTGTGTAAGCTATAAAGTGTAGATTTTTATTTCTGCATTGTTAGTTTCTTTAATATTTTTAATTTACCTTTTCTTAGCAGATCCTTTGATATATTATGTTTCATTTAATGCTTTAATGCTCGTACTTTTAAAATTAGTACCTGCAATGTTTTAGACTCAAGTTTCATATTCATAGCCCTCTACAGGTTAGTTTTATTTTTATGCATTTACTATTTTCTTTCACCTAAAATTTTCATACTGAATGCTTTATTTAATATTATAAAAATCTAAGTTTGAGGGGAAAGAAAAATTCTTTTAAAAGAAGTAAGCTAAATTTTATTTGTATTTAATTAACTATATTTTAAAAAAATTGATTTAATATGACCTCAGGTATTAGAGTTTAAATTTAAGCAAAAATTTTTAATAATGAAGGTCAATTCTAGAGTTAAGATATTTAGTATGAAAGGATAAGACTATGTTTTTTTTCTTTTTAAAGTAAAGAAAATTGTATTTTTGAAGTATTAAGAATCTTACATTTTCATATAAGAAGAGAAGAATGAGAGTTTATGAAAAATTTCAAATCTAATATGAATTTATAAAGTGAAGGAAGGTAAGAAATTTTAACTTCAAGAAGGGGATAGTGAGTTGAGAATTGTTAGAGGCTATTCAGATATAGTAATCCTCACATGAAAAAAAAAAAAGAAAAGAAAGGATTGAAAATGATCCTAAAGAAAATAAAAAAAAAAGAGAGAAAAGAAAAGAAAAAGAGAAGTAAAAGGAAACGAAAAGAAAAATATGTGGGGAGAAGCTTGAGGAGATGCCGAATCAAAAATTGGCTTCACTTAAATTAACTTGAGGAAAAAGACCTTATTACATTTTTAAAACTTGTATTTGAGTATTAGAATCCTTATTAATAAAGTTTTCATAAAATTATGTTTCATATGAACAATCTAAGTATCTTTGATATGATAAATTACATTTCTTCTTCAAATGAATGGAGATTCGGAAATCTTACACTTGATTATTAGTTATTCGTATGCTTTTAGTTTTAACCTAAGTTATTAAAAGCTTTTCTTAAGTTTTACTATTATATTTATTAAACCAAATTACAGAAGTTTATAATTTAATCTCTAGCATAAGTCATATTTTTATGTAGTAAAAGAGTCACATGAAGACAAGTAACATTTAAGTGTAGGGAATTTTGATACACCAAAAAACTGTGTAATTTTAGGTATACGTTTTATGATTAAATTTGGTGATATTTCACTTTAAAGAAGGTATTTTCATGTTTTGTTGTAGATATATTGGTTTTAGGCATTTGGAGCAAAAAATAAAGAAACTTGGAGTCAAAATGAACTTTTTCAGCATCCTGGTGCTAAAGGCGCTAGAACTGGCTCCACAGGCACCATTATACAGAGAGCTGGCACAAGAGGTACCATTTTACAGAGAATCGGCCCCAGAGGTGCCAAAATTTGTGCCAGAAGTGCCAGAATCTAGAGAACAGCATGAAACTTCAATAAATTGACGCCAGAGATGTCAAAGATGAATTAAGGCAGAGTATAGATTATAGAGGATACTTGTTAAAATTTTAAGGCAGAGTATTGCATGAATTAAGGCAGAGTATAGCATGAAACTTCAATAAATTGACGCCAGAGATGTCAAAGATGAAACTTCAATAAATTGACGTTATTAATTATTTTTTTTAGCGGTTCTAGAAGGCTCCAATAAATTCAAACACCCCATCGAGTGGTTCAATCATCTAGACACTTTGGAAAGGCTCTTGAATGAAGAGATATGTCTCTTCAATGAAGCAACTTGTCTCTTGATGTGAAGAGGTGTGCCTTTTAAGAAAAAGGAGGGCATTTTGAATTCATTTGAAAATGAAGGTTGTCTCTAATTAAAAGAGGAGAGTCTAGAGAGTCAAGAAAAAGGGAGCGAGAGGTTTGGAAGAGGAGAACTCCAAGGGTGGGATGAGAAAGAGTTATGGAGAAGAGAGGATTTTCTTCTAGAGGTGTAAGAGGAAAGGAAAGGTGAGAGATTTCTTCTTCATTACATTTCTAAGAGAGAATTTAGTGTGATTGTAAAGAGAGAAAGTGCTTAAAGGGAACATCAAGGGATTTTCTTGAGAATGAGTTTGAGATAAATTGTGTTCTTTCCTTTCTTTACTTTGTAAACTTGTTTTTATAAATAAAATCTATGTTTTTTTGTATCATTCTCATGAATCCTGAGTAGACTTATTTATTCTTCTCCCTACAGTGAGATAAGATTTTGTGAAGAATTAATATTGTTATGCAAGGTTTTAAATGTAAATAAACTGTACTGACTCAAACTCTGATCTTCATTTACTTTTGAATCTAGCCAATTGAAATTTTAAAATTTATTGTGAAACCCAAGATCCAAAATAGCTATAATTTCTGCAACAAGGTAAGAGTCACATTTAATTTCATGGGTGAGAATGTAGTCTATGGGTTTGAGTGCAAGGAAATGGGCAAATATACTTTTATAGGCGCAGAATTAGAGATTTTAGGGTGACAGACTTAAATCCTCAATTAATTTCATTTACTTGGAAACTAAAGCAAGATTTTTAGCCCTTAGAGGAGGGAGACATGAAAGCTCTTGTGTGGCAACCAGTATCCTCTAAACTTAACCATAAATTTATTGACCAAACTATGGATTAGTCAATGTTCCTAATGCACTCTTAGAATGTAAATAATAGAATTGCTCCTATTTGGTACAATAAAATTTTATATATAATTTAAATGATTTAAATAATTCACACTCCATAAACTCAATGTAAAGGGGAATGATGTTCTTAAATTTGAACTCTTCATTACCAAACTTTGTTTAGTCTTAGTAAGTTTAACTTTGAAGTTTAGAAAATAGTTAATTAACTTAGTTCTTTTAGCTGCATTTCTTTTAGTGTACATTAAATTTACTTATTGCTTTGGCTCAAAATTTTTTTTAAGAATCCATTGATCATGCCACATTGTTGACCTCATTTTTTGTTGAGGTTTAGTTTTTTCCTGTTTAGTAGCCTAAAGTCTAACCATAGGACTTTCCTTTTGACAATTCTTAGAAAACTAGTAAAGGCACCCTCACCACTAGAAATTACAAACTCTTCTCTACTTAACTTGAAGTTCCGCATGTTGGTCTTAACCTCTAAATACTTAGTAGGTGGGGTCACTATGGGGGAAACTCAAGATGAGTCACCCTTAGCTGCTGGACCTAAGGTTGACCCTGGGTATTGGTATGGAGCTAAGGCACTCACTACACTCATCTACACTCACTACACTCATCTAAAATCATCTACACTCACAATTACTCTCAACCCTGAACTCAAGTTTCTAGCCTAGGTCTCTTGATCTTTTTGGGATACTCATATAGATGGTCCTCTAAACCTACCAGCCCTAAGGCTATGGGTTGACTAAGACCAGTACATAGAGGACCCAAAATGGGATTTCCTTTGGTCCATGGCTCATTTTGGGTAATTAGTTACCCAATACAATAAAAAATACCCATCTTGGCCTTTTGCCCCTAAAACACCCCCAAATTACCAAAATACCCCTCTTGCGCCAAAAATCCCAAAAATTCTAAAAATTCCCAGAAAATGTCAATAAATCCCAAATATTCCCGATTTAATTTTTCTCAACTATCGTATGCCCCAATGTAGCCAATTTGACCATCTTTAACCAAATCCCCAAATTTGTCTTTAAGGGTCCAAATTCCCCAAATTCAACCCAAATGTGCATCAATTTGATCTCAATTGACCCCAAAATCAATCCAAAACTCAAATTAACTTTTTATATGACTAAACTAAACTAATTACAAGCTTAATTGGCCCATGATTTGAGCCTAATTTTGAGTTATGTCAAAACCCCAATTTTGACCATATGACATAATCTCACCACATTGAACCCATAACCTAGTAAATTGACCCCAATTGATGTTAAAAAATATTCATAACATTCCTACACATCAAAATCAACCATAAATTGGCCTTGGTGAAGCCTCAAATCCATTTGATTTTGGCCTAAATCAAAAATTCCCAAATTTAACCCCAAATTGGCTAAGTCCCCAAATTTTATCCAATTGATTGTCTTAAACCCCAAATTGGCATCCAATTCTTGTTGAAAACTCTTCATGAGGTCCCTATTGACCATTTAAAATAGTAAATTTGGACCTAGCCCAAGCCTAACCCAAGCTAGACCCAAGCCTAGCCAAACATGACCAAATTGATTAAAGTTCAAAATTCCCTCAAATTGACCCTTCAATTGAGCTTAAAACCACTTCCATTCTTCACCCAAGTTGTTCCTTATAATAATATACACTAAATCAAATATTTAATTGGGCCAATTAACATGCCTAACTTAGACCAAACCTAAGACTTGGCCATTTGCACCCATTTGGACCCATGCACTAAATGTGACCTAACCACCCTAAAGTCACCAAATTAACTCCATCACAGTCGTTAGTTGGACTTAGTGACAAGTCCAAATACTATGAAACTGCCTAAATCATGCCATGGACCAAAGGTCCCCCAAATTAAGGGATATTATTTCCAAAAATGCATGTTCTTAAGATATCCTTACCAAATTAGGTAAATTGTTGTGACATATTCCCCTGGATTCTCTGAGTTCCTAGCCACCTCCCTCTGGCCGGCCGGCCAGCCTAGTGGCCGGAAAAGCTCAAAACTGCGAGCCACCCCCATGGTACCTCACCCAAATCAAACCTAGAGGCCAGGTCAGCCAAAGCAATTGATGGAGCTCCTCTGCCCTCGACCTAAGCACCACAATGCACCCAAGTTTATGCCTTGAGAGCCACTCCCATGGCCATTTTTATAAAAACCACTTCCACGACCATGGGAGGTGTGCTAAAATTTCTTTAGCGAGGCCTCTCCAAACTTCACACGGAGCTTCCCTAAGATCCCCTCAGTGCATTCCAACTGTTTTCCCTCACCAATTCCCATTGTCGGAGCTCAATTTTTAGCTTGAAACCTTGCCGGAAACCAGGATAGAATCCAATACACCTCCACAATCCACCCAAACTTAAATTAACTCTACCCACACCTTCACAATAGTGAAAGAAGCCAAAGCCCCATAAAAACCCCCTTAAATAGAGCCTCTACCATAGATCTAGACTAACACTCAACTTCGGTCGTGATCGAATTCATACCTAAGCCTTACACCAAGACCAGAGACTTAATCCCTAGCCTCTTTGGATCACAACAAATGTGCCAAGACCGTCTGATCAAGATTCACTTCTCAGATCAAATGTATAAAACTTCACCTCATCCCGAGCCTATTTTGATTCTCCAATTGATTAGGCTTAATTTAATTGCATCATTACTGTATGGATGTGTTTGTCTCACTTAGACGAGTCCATAGGACCAAACCCGAGGTGATTTGGTTTTAGTATGAACGATCACGGGATCATTATATCGGTGATGATGAAGGGGAGTCATTTGATCAAGCGTGTATCAAATAGACGGATGAGATCGAGCCAGATAGCGCTTCGGGGCATAAACAGCGGGACGCGTGGCTGTTGGCATGGATGACAGCGTCAAATAGGAGCGCACCGTGTGGAGTTTTCGGAGCTGCCTAGGATCTAGTCAGCACGCGCGGCTTAAATAGAAAAATAGGGCTTTTTCTATTTATTTAAACTCCATAAACTTCAAAAATCCATAACTTTGTCTAAAAAAATCACAAAAATAAAATAAAAATACCATCTTGCTTAATGAACAGAGGAGAATAATATGGAATAAAATTTAAGTCCATTTGATGCATAAAATATTTTTAATTAATTAAACACTGTTTGGGATCATTTGATTCCCATGTATATTGATACATCACCTTTGCTTGAAATTTTGGCATGTTGTAGCCTCTATCAAGGGAAACTTCCTCTAATTTTTCCAAAGTCAGAGAAGGTTCTTATATATAGAGTCATATTTTTCAATATCTTGCACATTATGTATTTAAAATAATCATGAAAATTAACATATTGATTACAAATTCTAAGAAAATTTTGGAAGGTCCACCATGACCAGAGAAGCTTTTGTAAATAATTTCATGGGTCAAGTCATTTAAAATGCACTTAAATTTTACAAACACTAAATCGCTAAAATAATTAATTTTAGGAAATGTAAACATTTAAATGACTTGATTTTTTATCTCCACTGTGTTTTATGATCCAGAGAACTCACTACAAAAATTTCAAAATATTTTGAGTTCATTTGATAACTTAAGTTGATTTNGGCCCATTGATGTTCCTTTCTGTCGTCTGCAGAAAAATGTCAGGACAGAGGCTTATCTTTGCCTTCTAGGATGGTTGGAACCTCGTACTGAATGAAGAGATGGCGCCACAAGGAGGTGTCATAGATTTCGACATGGATTTCAACCAGATTGATATGGACTATGACAGTCCTCTAATGGACGTAGTTAGCAATGAAGTAAAGAAGGGACTACCCTCACTGTTGAGGGTGACCACTCAAGACAACGTGTTACGTAAGGGTAAAAACGTGATAGCAGAACAAGATCCAATGGGGGGCTCAGCCGACTGCCCTCCATGATAGCTACTCCAGCGAGGGGCTTAATAGCTGCTCATAGTGAACAACTACCAAATACTCCACTCCGTAGAACACAACGCAGAAATGCGAGCTGAAAGAAACAAAGAGCCTTCCTGCGACAGGAGCGCAAGCGCCAAAGAAATGTAAATGGTTTTCTTACCCCCATTCCTGAGGGACATATCTACGATCCATATCTGAGAGAGAGTTCGGCTAGCCTGCCCACTACAGATGAAGAATCAGGATTTCTGATAGGATCAGATGTACCCCCGGTCTCAGATGTCTTATGCAGAGGTTACCCAACATGCAACGTCGAGATACCAGCCAGGACATCAGTCACGGGAGCATTTGTAGAATGCCCGGACTGCAACGTTTTACTATAGCGTTTCAGTACCTTATAAGAATACACGTCAAGCACCAACGAGTCTCAAACTCTATATTTTGTGGCAAACGAGCTGTATGCCCACTGGGGACGGATCAATGCGCACCGTAGAGCCTAGGATCATACATTCCGCTTGAGACTGAATCTCATATTCCGGATCGGCCAGCACCGGTTTGGATTCCAGCCGAGGCCCAGAGGAAAGAACGCCCCAGACAACTGCCAACTCCTGGAATGGTAGAATACTACAAAATAAGCAAGGTAAACAAAAGAGAATTTGAGTTCTATGAAGAGGTTCAAGGAAAGTTTATGAACATATTGGAAGGCCTGCAGCTATATACCAGGGTTTTCTCTGAAACTGATGAAAGAAGCATCCTGGACTGCATCTTCGATTTGAGAGATAGAGGACGAGCAGGCCTTCTCATGGAAAGAACGTACTCCGAGCCGAAGAAATGGATGCGGGGAAAGGGAAGAATCACTATACAGTGCAGATGTTGCTACAATTTTACAAACGACAGATAGGGGAATCAGCCTAAGATACTCAGATACGACCAAGTGGATCCATTACCACCGATGATAAAGTGGATGATAAAGAGAATGGTCAAGTGGAATATCCTACCCGCCACTTGCATTTCTAACAGTTGCATCATCAACATTTATGAAGAAGGTGACTACATTCCGCCGCACATCGACCATCATGACTTTGTGAGGCCTTTCTGCACGGTCTCGTTCATGAGTAAGAGCAATGTTTTGTTTGGAAAAGAAATTGATGTAATCGGCCTTGGTGAATTCAGAAGAGCTGTGGAGATTCCTCTTCCAGTTGGTTCAGTACTTGTTCTCAAGGGCAACGGTGCAGACGTTACCAAGCACTGCATTCCAGGATCCGTGACCTTCCACAGAATGGATGACAGTAAGATACCATATGGATTCCAGCAAGACCCGGAGTTGGAAGAACTGTTTCCTTATGAGCTTGAGAAGGTTGTACCTCTGAATACATGCGAAGGGAACTCTAATTTTGGAGCATGACTCAGAAGGTCTGGTTGATCAAGAGCTCGATATACCAAACGCAGAGGACTCATTTGCTTTCTTTTAATAAGCATGACATGTATCTGATGTAATCAGTCTACCATGTACTCATATATTGAAAAGACTCTCAATGTATTTCAACATGTATTACATGATGTACTCTTTTTGAGTCATTAGCCTATGTTTGATTAGTTACATCCTTATTGAAGCAAATTAATGGAAATTTCTCTCAAGTTGTGCCTTTTTCTCAATTGCCTTTTTGTGCGATGGATGAAAGCCGCGAACCATGCAATGGTTCAGAGTTCAAATGAACAAAAAATGAAACGACAAATTTTCAACAATAAATAAAACACAAATAAAAGAAAATTGTAATAAATAAATAACAAAACAAATTTCTTTTGAAAATCAACCAATTGAAATTAAAACTTTAAAAGCACATTTTTGAAAAATCATTTGTGACAAAAGAAATAGAAAAATAAAACAAACTTGTTGAGTAGATACTTCCATTTTCAGAACTTCCTACTCTTTGTGCGCGCAGCACAACCATCGTTATCTACACTAACTCTCTACACATCCTTGCAGAATTTCACATTCTGCACAAAACTCCACGAAGCTCTACAAATCTTCTTCAAAATCAACATTTCCACATGACACACTACCACAAACTCGACATCACAAGCTCTTTGTAAATTTCAAATCACATCTTCAAATCAGTACCTAAATCCTGATTCTCATATCTTTGAATTGATACCTAAATTTCAGTTCTTTCGTCTTCAGGTTGATACTTACATTTCAATTCTCATTTCTAAATCAATCCTAAATTTCTGATTCTTCACATTTGAGGTCGGTCCTTACATTCAAACACTTTCTTTTGAGAATTGACCTACATTTCAATTCTCATTTCTGAATCAGTCATAAATTTCTGATTCTTTACGTTTGAGGTCGGTCCTTACATTCTGACACCTTCTTTTGAGAATTGATCTACATTTATATTCTCATTTCTGAATCAGTCCTAAATTTCTGATTCTTCACATTTGAGGTCGGTCCTCACATTCCGACACTTTCTTTTGAGAATTTACCTACATTTCAATTCTCATTTCTGAATCAGTCCTAAATTTTTGATTTTTCACATTTGAGGTCGGACCTTACATTACGACACCTTCTTTTGAGAATTGACCTACATTTCAATTCTCATTTCCGAATCAGTCCTAAATTTCTGATTCTTTACATTTGAGGTCGGTCCTTACATTCCGACACCTTCTTTTGAGAATTGAACTACATTTCAATTCTCATTTATGAATCAGTCCTAAATTTCTGATTCTTTACATTTTAGGTCAGACTTTACATTTCGACACTTTCTTTTGAGAATTGACTTACACTTCAATTCTCATTTCTGAATCAGTCCTAAATTTCTGATTCTTTACATTTGAGGTCGGACCTTACATTCCGACACCTTCTTTTTAGAATTGACTTACATTTCAATTCTCATTTCTGAATCAGTCCTAAATTTGTCATTCTTTACATTTGAGGTCGGACCCTATGTTCCGACACTTTCTTTTGAGAATTGACCTACATTTCAATTCTCATTTCTGAATGAGACCTAAATTTGTGATTCTTTACATTTGAGGTCGGACCCTACATTCCGACACTTTCTTTTGAGAATTGACCTACATTTCAATTCTCATTTCTGAATTAGTCCTACATTTCTGATTCTTTACATTTGAGGTCGGTCCTTACCTTCCGACACCTTTTTTTTTTTTGAGAATTGACCTACGTTTCAATTCTCATTTCCGAATCAATCCTACATTTCTGATTCATTACATTCAAGGTAGGTCCTTACACTCTTACTCTCTCTCTCTCCCTCTTTTTGAGTCGATATTTGAATCTCAATTCCTACCTCAGGGTCAACACTTACATTTTGACTCCCATCCCTTGGAAATCTTTGAAATTTCATAACTCAAAATTCACTCTCCGATCCCGAGCGAGAGTCCCTACTTCTCGGCTTGATTAAACACACACCTGTTAATTACCTAGCAGAAACAAATAACACACACAACTCTACGCATACTTTCGGGTCTGTTGACTTAAGAGTTTGTATTGGTTTTTGTTGATCTCATCGGTCAATGCCAATACGAGCGGTGTGCTTGCCCAGCACACCCCACTTATTGGGAGTCCATTTGTTGACCTCATTTTTTGTTGAGGTTTAGTTTTTCCTCTAAGGTCTAGCCATAGGATTTTCCTATTGACTATTCTTAGAAAACTAGACTTGGAACCCTCACCATTAGAAATTCTACCCTCTTCTTTACTCAACTTGAGTTTCACATGTTGCCTCAACCTCTAAATACTTAGTAGGTGGGGTCACTATGGGGGATACTCAAGATGAGCCACCCTCAACCTATCATTAGAAATTCCAAACTCTTCTCCACTCAACTTGAAGTTCCACATATTGCTCTCAACCTCTCACTTAGTGAGTGGGGTCACTATAGGGGAAACTCAAGATGAGTCACCCTTAAAATTGTTGTACCTTAGGGTTGACCTTGGGTGTTAATCTGGAGCTAAGGCACTCACTACACTCATCTACACCCACATTCACTCACAACCCTGAACTCATGAGCTAAGGCACTCACTACACTCATCTACACCCACATTCACTCACAACCCTGAACTCAAATTCAACCTAGATCCCTTGATCTTTTGGGATACTCATGTAGATGGTCCCCTAAACCTGCTAGCCCTTATACTAGCCCTAGGGAACTCTCATCTACACCCACATTCACTCACAACCCTGAACTCAAACTTCTAGTCTAGATCCCTTGACCATTCTCTACACTCACAATCACTCACAACCCTGAACTCAAATTTCTAGCCTAGATCCCTTGATCTTTACTCACTACACTTATCTTCACTCACAATCACTCACAACCCTGAACTCAAATTTCTAGCCTAGATCCCTTGATCTTTTGGGTACTCATATAAGATGTCCCCTAAACCTACTAGCCCTAGGGCTATAGTTTGGCTAAGATCACTATGTAGAGGACCCAAAATGGGGTTTCCTTTGGTCCATGGCACCCCCTAAACCTACCAGCCCTAGGGTTATGGTTTGGCTAAGACCACTATATAGAGGACCCAAAATGGGGTTTCCATTGGTCCCCATAAACCGACTAGCCCTAGGGCTATGGTTTGGCTAAGATCACTATGTAGAGGACCCAAAATGGACTACTAGCCCTAGGGCTATGGTTTAGCTAAGACCACTATGTAGAAGACCCAAAATGGGGCTTTGCTAGCCCTAGGGTTATGGTTTAGCTAAGACCACTATATAGAGGACCCAAAATGGGGTTTCCTTTGGTCCATGGCTTATTGTTGATGATTAGTACCTCAATTCTACCAAAATACCCATCTTGGCCTTTTACCCCTAAAACACCCCCTAATTACCAAAATACCCCATCCATAGCTCAAAAACCCAAAAATTTCAAAAATTCCCAGAAAATCCTAATAAATCCCAAATATTCCCAATTTCATTTAAAAAAATCCCAAAAATTCCCATAAAATCCTAATAAATCCCAAATATTCTAGCTTAATATCCCAAAAATTACAAAAATTCCCAAAAAATCCCAATAAATTTCAAATATTTCCAACTCGAAAAATTCCCATAAAATCCCAATAAAACTTAAATATTCCCAATTTCATTTTTCTCAACTTAAAAATTCCAAAAATTCTAAAAATTCACAAAAAATCCTAATAAATCCAAAAATTTTCAATTTCATTTCTCTTAACTAATACATAACCCAATTTGGCCAATTTGACCATCTTTGACCAAAATACCCAAATTACACTTTAAATACCCAAATTTCCCCAAATCCAACTCAAATGTCCATCAATTTAATCTCAATTGACCCCAAATTTCGATACTAAACTCAAATTCACTTTTGATATGACCAAACTAAACCAAATACAAGCTCAATTGGTCCATGATTTGANTCTGAGAGCCACACCATGGCCATTTTTATAAAAACTCACCTCCCACGGCCATGAGAGGTGTGCAGAAATTTTCTTAGAGAGGCCTCTCCAAACTTCACATAGAGCTTCCCTAAGATCCCCTCAGTGAAGAGGCCTCTCTAAACTTCACACAGAGCTTCCCTAAGATCCCCTCAGTGCATTCCAACCATTTCTCACCAATTCCCATTACCAGAACTCAATTTTGAGCTTGAAACCTTGCTGAAAACCAGGACAGAACCCAACACACCTCCACAGCCCACCAAACTCAAATTAACTTCACCCACACCTTCACAACAGTGAAAGAAGCNAGAAGAGTTACAGAAGTAGGTGAGACTTCTCCAAATCCTATTCTTTTGAAAATTGATAGAGGCATAAGATTAATGCTGGCTACCAAATCACATAAAGCTCTTCCGTTAAATCTTTTACCGATAGCACATGGTATAGTGAAACTACCTCGATCTTTTAATTTTTAAGGAAGCTTTTTTTGAATAATATCACTACACTCTTTGCAAAGTGCAACAGTCTCATTATCAGTAAACTTCCTTTTCTTGTTCAAAATATCATTAATAAACTTCACATAATTTGGCATTTGCTCTAAATCTTCTATGAAAGGAATATTTACCATTAATTTCTTAAGAATTTCTATAAACTTGGAAAATTGTTTATCTTTTTTGTGTTGCTTCAATCTTTGAGGAAACGGTGGTGGAGGTTTCTCCACAGTAATTTTCATTGGTGTGTTTATTCTCTTTATTTTACTTCAATCTTTGAGGAAACGGTGGTGGAGGTTTTTCCACAATAATTTTCATTGGTGTAAAATGGATTTTCTAAACCTGGGTATTCATGATCCTTTTCTTTTTTTGTATCCACTTTCTCTTTTTTAATTTTCGTTTCTTTCTGCACTCTTGTCTCCAATTCTTTTCCACTTCGTAATTGTATCGCTTTTATCTATTCTTTTCCATTTCTTTTTGCACTCTTGTTTCCAATTCTTTTCCACTTCGTAATTGTATCACTTTTATCTATTCTTTTCCTTGATCTTTATCACAGTACTAGGAAAAGTTCCCAATGTTTGGTTACTAAGTACAGTAGCGATATGCCCCAATTGGTTTTCAATATTCTTGATAGCAGTTCCTTGATTTTGTAACTTTTTTCCTTGAATTTGTAATTGATTTCCTTGATTCTGTAATTGTTGACCCATGTTCAGTATCAGCTCTTCCATAGAAAACTTCTTTTCTTTAAATTGAGTGTTACTGTTAAATCGTGGAGGATAAGAAGGTCTATAATTAACATTTCCTTGGTTGGATGAATTTCCCAATGGGTTTATTGGGTTGTTCGCCCATTGTTGATTTGTAGAAGAATTTTTATTCCAATTAAAATTTAGATGATTCTTCCAACCAGGTTGTTTTCCCATTGTTGATCTGTAGAAGAATTGTTATTCCAATTAAAATTTGGATGATTCAAAGGTCTATAATTAACATTTCCTTGGTTGGATGAATTTCCTAATGGGTTCACTAGGTTGTTCGCCCTTTTTTGATTTATAGAAGAATTGTTATTCCAATTAAAATTTGGATGATTCTTCCAACCTGGGTTCTATAGTTAACATTTCCTTGGTTGGATGAATTTTCTTGTTCGCCCAGTTGAGTTGTAGAAGAATTGTTATTCAAATTAAAGTTAGGATGACTCTTCCAACCTAGGTTATAATACTTCAAATAAGGATTGTTAGGTATATTGTTAATAGCATTTAAAGTCTCATTAGAGGGTTGAACATACACAAATTGCCCAGATGAATTCTCTTACTTCATAGTAGGTGTTGGAAAATAATTCATTCCATAATGATCTAATTTCTTTGATATTGCAACAATCTATGAAGCTAACATAGATATTGCATCAGAATCGTTGATACTAGCTACTCTTTTAGAATTTACACTTTCAGAGGGCCATTGATAATTGTTGGTAGTCATCTCTTCTATTAACGAATAAGCCTCATCAAAAAATTTTGACATTAAGAAACCACCAGCCGCAGCATCTATAATCAATCTAAGAGATCCCAGTAATCCATTGTAAAAATTTTGAATTATCAACCAATCTGGTAACGAATGATGTGGGCACTTCCTAAGAAGATCTTTAAATTCTCCCAAGCTTGTATGTTGACTCTCCATCAATCTGCAGAACGATGTTATGTCATTTCTAAGTTTAGCAGTTTTGGGTGGAGGGAAATATTTGGATATAAATTTCTGTGAAAGTGATACTATGTCATTTCTAAGTTTAGCAGTTTTGGATGGAAGGAAATGTTTGGATAGAAATTTCTAAAAAAGTTCTCCCCAAGTTCTAATAGATCCAGGTGCTAACAAATTTAACCACATCTTAGCCTTATCCTTAAGTGAAAAAGGAAAATTCTAAGTCTAATAACATCGTTTGAAACTCTGTCATATTTAAAGGTAGAACAAAGTTCTAAAAAACTAGCAAGGTGTAAATTAGAATCTTCATTTGGTGTACCTCCGAATTGATTATTTCGTACCATTTGGATAATAGCACGTTTGAGCTCAAATGAATTAGTAGCTACATCAGGATTTTGGATAGATAAGTGAATTTCATATGTTGTAGGATTTCTATAATCTCGTAGAGGTCTAGGTTGATGTTCATTTTCTATTCCTTGATTGTTCACATTATTTTGTAATCTCGTAGGGGTCTAGGTTGGTGTTCATTTTCTATTCCTTGATTGTTCATGTTGTTTTCGTAGGATTTGCATAATCTCTTAGGGGTCTAAGTTGGTGTTCATTCTCTATTCCTTGATTGTTCAGGTTGTTTTCCATTGTATTAGGATTTCTAGGTTCTTTTCTTAGTTTTATAATTCTCATAACAGTGCGTTCTAGTTCTGAATTGTAGGGTATAAGATTTTCAGGTCCAAATTTACTCATACAATTGAAATCAGTATACAGAAAAACAGTTAACTAAATATGAAAATAAGTTGTAATTCATGTAAAAGTTTTCTAATAGTCCTAATTTGTCTGTTACTCTAATTATGAAATTTTTTTTTAAAATCTAATTTTTACTCCCAGACCAACGACGCAAAAAACTTGACAGCGACTTTATATATGCTTAAAAATACAAGAACTTAATACTGCTGCTAGAAGATTTAAATCCCTGGCAACATCACCAAAAACTTGATAACGGTTATAAATTTGATAAGATATGTATAAAATATTCAATAATTGTAAAGTCTCACTTATCAACGCAAGTATACGTATCGCTGAAGTAATAGAGGGTTCTAATGGAGTCCTGGATAACGATCCCACAAAGAGTAATATTAGAGGCTACAAACTAAGATTTTAAAAATCAATACTTAATCACAACAATATAATTCAAATTGTATATTTTTCACTAATAGGCAATTGAAATAAAAATGTAATTTTAATAAACTCTTAATTAACTAATTCTACTAATAAATTTCTAATGTGAAGTTCAAATATAAAAAAGCATCCTTCTCTTATCAAGAAATTTAAGTGAATGGATAAATTGAATCAGTTCAAATTGGTATTGTATCAAATAGGAGTATACCAATTCTTTAACCTTTGGGCTAGGCATAAAGAACATTGACTAATCCTATGCTTAGTTACTGAATCTGCGGCTAGGCTGGGAGGACACAGGCTCTCACTTCGGAGCTCCCACGTTCCACTCACATGAGGGCTAACATTTACACTTCAGCACCCAAACGATTGGATCGAATTGAGGATTTTAGTTTGTCACTCTAAATTCTCCAATTCTACGCCCGATAATTTTTATTTCCATATTTATTTGTACCAAACTTTCAAGGACTTTGAACTCCCTAAATTTTGGATGTAATCTTCACTTTAAATGTAAAACTCAACATATTTTAACAAATCAATTGACCAGATTGAAAGTAAATTAAGATTGAAGTGAAAAGATCATCAAAGCTTCTTTAACATTCTCATGGCACAACCAATTCAAATCACCATTTCACAAACTCTCAAGATAAGGAGAAAGACAGAAAAAAATTACTCAGAACTCATGAAGAAAGAATGACAAATCCAGTAATTTATATATAAAAACAAAGTCATACAAACTTTAATAAGTAAATACAACTTATCTCTAATTCCTTCACAAGCAAACTCCTCGAAGTTCCTCTGAATCTCTTCCTTTCTTTACAACACAAAGAATTCTCCTTCGAAGCGGTAAGGAGGAATAAATCTCTCACTTTCCTTCCAATCTTACAATCTCTTGAATAATTCTTCACAATACTAACCACTATCTACACTCTAATAGGCACCACAAACAACAAAGACTCAGCGGACACCCGTGGACATTCGTGAACACCACCTTTTTTGGCCTCCAAATGTTTCTTTTAAAGTTGTAGTAGAGTTTTTAAGGGTTACCCAAGCGTCCCTTCAAAAATTTTCCACATTCAATACAAATGTTGAGAGAACCGCGTGCTCGTCGTCCGTGGCCTCAATAGCGTCGTCGGCGGCCATCTAGAATATTTAATTTTGTACTCTTGGGAAAAACCCGTCGTCGGTGCACAAGATCAAATCTTCATATTTTGGTCCTTTTTTGCTCCAAATTCACTCCTTTTTGCATCTTTTTCTCCAATGACCATAATTCAACATACCTGCAACAAAAGATAAAAAATACCTTTCTTTATTGTGCAATATCATCAAAATTAGTTTAAAATAAGTATGAAAATCTCAACATATTTTCCTTTGGTCGGTGTTGTTTTGGACTATGTTGTGTTTTGGACATTTATGTTTCTGACATTTGTGGTAGTTAAAATTCTATTTTTAAATTTTAGGGTAGTAGCTATTTGTTGACTTCATTTTTGGTTGAGGTTCAGTTTTTCCTCTTTAGTAGCCCAGTGTCTAGTCATAGGACTTTTCCTGTTGACTATTCCTAGAAAACTAGACTTGGAACCCTCACCATTAGAAATTGAAAACCCTTCTCTTCTCAACTTGAAGTTCCACATATTGGTCATAACCTCTAAATACTTAGTACAAACTCTTCTCCACTCAACTTGAAGTTCCACATATTGGTCCTAACCTCTAGCATTTAGTAGGTGTCTGGCTTACTCAAATTGAAGTTCCACATACTGCTCTCAACCTCTAAATACTTAGTAGGTGGGGTCACTATGGGGGAAACTCAAGATGAGTCACCCTTAGGANAAAATTAAACCAAATCGTGTTGTGCTCTGTGCACTTTGAAATTTTCTTATATTAATTAAATTTTACACTTTTTAAAACAAAGATGTTAAAAAAACCTGTAAATTAAGACCCGCCAGGTCTACAGATCGACCTCTATTTTCAGTGCTTGCACTAAAGATTACGAGGTTTTTGGCTATATAGCTAACCCCAAAACTTTCTATTTTGAAGCCCGTTGTAATGGCCTACCCAACATTGACCTTTTCCTGCAACCTACCAACGGACCGCAGTGCCCGTAACATCGCTCCCACCATCAAGTTCAGAGCTGGATTTAAAGATCTCGAGGTTATCCTCGAAAAAGCCCCATTCGTGGTAATGAAAATCACTGCTCCGAAAATGCAACAACCATCTGCAGAATTCAACCTGAACTGCCTTCAAGACTTCCATGCCTGCAAGAAGGCTAAAGCTACTGCCATCATGGCACCTGTCAAACCTACTATCCCCGCTGCTGCAAAGGGGAAAGAAGTGATGATCGTTGAAGATCCGTGTTGACCTCCTTTTTAGTTGAGGTTTAGTTTTTCCTCTTTAGTAGCCTAGGGTCTAGCTATAGGACTTTTCCTATTGACTATTCCTAAAAAAATAGACTTGGAACCCTCACCATTAGAAATTACAAACCCTTCTCCACTCAACTTGAAGTTCCACATGTTGGTCTCAACCTCTAAGTACTTAGTAGGTGGGGTCACTGTGGGGGAAACTCAAGATGAGTCACCCTTAGGATCGCTGGGCCTTAGGGTTGACCTTGGGTGTTGGTCTGGAGCTAAGGCACTCACTACACTTATCTGCACTCACAATCACTCACAACCCTGAACTCAAATTTCTAGCCTAGATCCCTTGATCTTTTGGGATACTCATGTAGATGGTCTCCTAAACTTACTAGCCCTAGGGTTATGGNAAAGTTTTTGTCATTTCCACCCACTTGGACCCATACACTAAATGTGACCTAACCACCTTAAAGTCACCAAATTAACTCCACCACAGCCATTAGTTGGACTTAGTGACCAGTCAAACACCATGAAATCACCTAAATCAAGCCATGGACTAAAGGTCCCCCAAATTAAAGGATCTTATTTCCAAGAAAGCACATGCTTAAGATATCTTTGCCAAATTCAAGCACATTTGCATTAAGATGCTGTGATGGATTCCTCTAGGTTCCCTGAGCTCCTAGCCACCTCCCCCTGGCCGGCTGGCCAGCCTAGTGGCCGGAAAAGTCCAAAACCGACAGCCACCCCCATGGCACCTCACCCAAATCAAACCTAGAGGCCAACTCACCTAAATAAAACTATGGAGCTCCTCTGCCTTCCACCTAAGCACCACAATGCACCCAAACTTATGCCCTGAGAGCCACCACATGTCCATTTTTATAAAAAACTCACCTCCCACGGCCATGGGAGGTGTGCTAAAAATTTCTTAGAGAGGCCTCTCCAAACTTCACACAGAGCTTCCCTAAGATCCCCTCAGTGCATTCCAACCATTTTTCCTCACACATTCCCCTTGCCGGAGCTCAATTTTGAGCTTGAAACCTTGCCGAAAACCAGGACAGAACCCAATACACCTCCACTGTGCCCACATCTTCACAAGAGTGAAAGAAGCCAGAGCCCCATCAAATCCCCCTTCCATAGAGCCTCTACCATAGCTCTAGAGCAACACCTGAAATTGAGCTTGGTTGAATTCACACGTAGACTTCCCACCAAGGCCAGGGACTCAATCCCTAGCCTCCTTGGACCCCAACAAATGTGCTGAGCACCTCTGATCGAAGCCTCCCTTCTCAGAGCAAAGGTATAAAACTCCTCCTCCTCCCGAGCTTATTTTGATTCTCTATTTACTTAAACTTGATTTCATGGTACCTTAGCCTTATAGATGTGTTCGTCTCACTTACACGAGTCTATAGGATCAAACCCGAAGTGATTTGGTTGAGTTTAGTCCGAGATCTTAAGGTTTTAGTCTGGACGGGATTGGGATCATTCTATCGGGGACGATGACGGGGAGCTGTTCGATAAAGCTTGTATCAAACGGACAAGGGAGATTGAGCTGGACGGCACTTCAAGACATGAATAGCGGGCCGATTTAGCAAGCTACGTGGACGGCGACGTCCAACCAGAGCGCGCAACGCATGCTTTCGGAACCGTTGTAGGTTGAGGTGGCACGCGCGGTTTAAATAGAAAAATAGGGGTATTTTCTTATTTATTTAATCCCAAAACTTCAAAAATCCATAACTTTGTGTAGAAAAATCACAAAAATAAAATAAAAATACCCTCTTACTCAGTGAACAGAGGAGAATAATGTGGAATAATTTTCAAGTCCATTTGTTGCATAAAATATTTTTAATTAATTAAATAATATTTGGAATCATTTGATTCTCCATGCATATTGACACATTACCTTGGCTTGAAATTTTTGCATATTGTAGCCTCTGTAAGGGGGAACATTCTCTGATTTTTCCAAGTCAGAGGAGGTTTCTATATATAGATCTATATTTTTCAAGATCTTCCACATAATTTTTTAAAATAATCATGGAAATTAGCTTATTGTTTCAAAAATCCTAAGAAAATTTTAGAAGGTCTACCATGACCAGAGAAACCTTTGGAAATAATTTCATGAGTCAAGTCATTTAAAATATCCTTAAATTTTTCAAACACTAAATCACTAAGATAATTAATTTTGGAAAATATAAACATTTAAATGACTTGATTTTTTATTTGTTATGATTTATGATCCAGAGAACTCATCATAAAAGTTTCAAAATATTTTGAGTTCATGTAATAACTTAAATTGATTTTTAAAGATAAATACCACTCTTATCATTTAAATAATTTTTAAAAATTAAAATATAACTCAAAAAATTTTAAAACTTAGTTTTTTGAGTTCTCTATGATGAGGGATATTTTAGGAACAATTGGAATATTTTTACTGATTTTCTAAATAAAGATATTGAATTTCAAAGCTTAAAAATAATTTTTTAAAAGGCTAAAAATGTGTTTTCACTAAAATAATCCCAATAAATCAAGAAAAAATCAAAAAAATATAAAATTTGCTCCTCTTGAGTTCTCTGACCTTAGGGAGATTTTTGAAAAATATAAACATAATTTTCACCACCTAAAATATTTTATTTTTATTAAATAGCCCAGAACTTAAAATAATTCTAATAAATCACAGAGAATTCAAAAAATTATGACATTTTATCCAAAGGCTTCTCTAGTTTAGGTATACCTCTAGTAAAAATTTCAAGGGATTATAATTTACCTTGGTCAAGTTAGGAATTTTCTTTG
Organism: Phalaenopsis hybrid cultivar; assembly: GCA_002079205.1. Lineage (NCBI taxonomy): Eukaryota > Viridiplantae > Streptophyta > Magnoliopsida > Asparagales > Orchidaceae > Phalaenopsis > Phalaenopsis hybrid cultivar. The sequence goes on from JXCR01147413.1 coordinate 107,535, forward strand.
AAACATCCTATTTTTGCATTAAAATATTTATATAAATTAAATTAAATTTTAAAAAAAATCACATTATCTCCTCTGATGTCTCAATTGACCCATGAATGAGGCAGGATAAAAATTTCAAAGTTATTTGAATTTAATTTGACAAATTATGAAGTGTTAAAGCCTTAGGGGCAAATGTGTAATTTTGGAAATTTTGCCTTAATTAACATTTAGGCTTAATTCAAGGAGGGAAATGGGTAACCTCTTATCTTAATCAATTTATTTGATGTTTGAAACACAAAGGGGTTAATTGGTAGAAACCAATCTCATTTTCTTAATTAAGACTAATAAATTTCTAAATTATTAAAATTTGGAAGTGTATTAAAATTAAATGATCCTCGGCTTAGGGGGATTACTTTTGAAGTCAATAATTAATCAATTTAATACCCCTATGTTGATTTTCAAATAAAATTCAAATCATGAATCATGACCACTTAAAACTTAACCCTCTAATTAAGACACTCACCTAGGTCTTAAGGGCTTAGTGGTGACTTAGGCTAAATCAAGATTGACTAAGAGCGGATTAGAGAAATAAATATAATTATATCAAACATCCTTGAAACACCACTAAGCCCAATTAGGATTAAAATTTGGCTAAGCGTTCAAATTACACTAACTTGCCCCTTTAAGGTTCTTCACCCACATAATTTTCAAATTTAATGATAAATGATAATTACCCTTTTTTTGGGATAATTGAGACATCAATGTTCACTGAGCATTAAGGATATTTATAGGATGAACCATTAAGCAAAATGATAAGTTTAAATGGACTCCAGGCTTTTCACTAGTTGGTGAGGGAGAGGCATGGACCTGTTTCTCCCTCTTAACTTGTTGGATACCTCAGAGGCCTATTAACCTTAATATTCTTTGCTTAATGAAATCATCTTTAATTAAACTTTTAAGGACTC
>JXCR01147413.1:122009-141185 GCA_002079205.1 Phalaenopsis hybrid cultivar
TGTTACTGATACAATAACACCAACAAAGACAGTTGTCCCTACCACTAAAGGAAAAGAAATCATGATAATAGAAAATCCAATTGAAGGATTAACTGCTGTACCTTCAACTTTTGAAATCGGATCAAGTTCAAAGACTGTACCATTGACCCGATCTCAGAAGAGAAATCGCAATAGGAAAGCCCGAAAAGCGGCTAAAAGACAGATCCCTGAAAAAATACCTACGGAAGAAGGACCTTATCAAAAGGAAGAGGAATTACCAAAAATCTATCAAATATTGAGAAGAGGTAAATTCTATCCTATTATGAATACCGAGGGACATGAAAATATCCAAAAGATTGTTGTTACTCTGCCAATTTCTCAAGAACAGAGTAGGGAAAAGAAGGAAATTTATCCTGTTTCTCATGTTAGTACAGTTTTTCAACAATTAGCAGCCAAAGAAGGTTGTTCAGTCCATGAGTTATTTAGACGAATGGGACGTGCAATATCCCCTCGAATGAGAGAAGAAATTTTGAGGGATATTAAATAAAAACAAAATACATCTGCTCGTGTTTCTGTTTGGTGCCGTTTGGGAAATAGATTTGATATTATAGAACATCGACCCATAAAATCAAGATTAGGTCCAAGAATCTCTCAAAAATATTTATCTAACACTGTATATGGTATACACAAAGAGGAGCACTCCTTTCAACATGTTGATCGAATATTGTATATGGTATACACAAAGAGGAACATATTTCTTCTCAACATTTTGATAATTCTATCAGTATATGGTATACACAAAGGGGAACATATTTCTTCCCAACATTTTGATAATTCTATTAGGACGTGTATGGTATACACAAAGGGGAACATATTTCTTCCCAACATTTTGATAATTCTATTAGGACATCCCTGAATTATCATTGTTGAAGAAGAAGATGTGGATACCCAAGGTTGTGTCACCGATACAGTCTGATCAAGGAATCAAATTAGATCTGAAGTATCTGATATTATTACAATTATTGCTACTGAAATGGAGAAGGAAACCCCACAAGGTTCTCCAAGNTTCAATCATAGGTTTTTGACACATTTTTAGAGGTCCAAAGAAGCTAGGGATATAGCCTCTGGTCATGGTGAAAGGTCTAGACCCAAACTTGATCAAAGCTGAATTTTGGTGTTGATCAAAATCTAGTGTAAAGGCTCTCTGTGAGGGGGGTCTGATGGGGCTTTGCCTTGTTTCACTGTGGTGAAAGTGTGGGTGAGTTTAATTTGATTTTTGTGCACTATAAAGGTGTGGAGAGTATTGTCCTGTCTCCGACAAGGATTTGAGCTCAAAAATTGAACTCTAACAAGGGGAATTAGGGCAAGGAAGTGGTTAGGTTGCACTGAGGAGGTCTCAAAGAGGCTATGGGAGCAATTTACAGGGGTCTTCTTGATAAAATTTTAGCACCTCTCTCTTCGCCATGAAGTGGTCATTTTATAAACATGGATATAGAGGAGAGGTCAGGGCCTGGTCATGGGTGCAAAAGCTTGCTTAGGTGGTAGGCTAAGAGGCTCTAAAGTTTAATTGGGGTGAGCTGGCTCCTAAGGCTAAGGATATGTTTGATTTAAGGGTGATGGCTCTCGGTTTTGAGGTTTTTTGGTGACTAGGCCGGTTGACAGGGCCAGGGGAGGTGGCAAGGAGGTCAGGTGAGTAAGGGGGAGGCTTTATTATGGTTTACCCCCAAGGGTTAATCATGTTGCAAGAGATATTTGGTTTAAGTCCCAAAAATCGGTATGAATTTTTTAATTTAGTGATCGATTGGTCCATAACTTGCTTTGGTGAGGTTTCTATGATTTAGCCTGGTCCAAAAGAATGGCTTAGTGGTTATGGTGGTCTTTGGTTGGCCAATTAAGATTGATTAGGTCAACTTTTGGTGAAGGGGTCCATGTGGGTTAGGCTAGCCATGATTTTAAGCCTAATTACTTGATCAACATTGTGTAGATGATTGTAATGAAGATTTTAGGTGAATTATTGAAATGATTTTGAGTTTAATTGGGGGTTCAATTTGAAGGATTTTTGAAATTTGGTCACTTTGGGCATGTTGGGCTAGACTTGAGTCTAGATTATGCTAAGCTTGGGCTAAGTCCAAATTAATTATTGTAAATGTTCAATAGGAATGTCATGAAGAGTTTCAACATAAGTTGGGTGCCAATTTTGAGGCCAAGGCATTCGATTTGGTGAAATTTGGAGACAACCAATTTGGGGCAAATTTGGGGATTCTCGGACTTGGGTCAAAAATAAATGAAATTGAGGGTTCACCAAGGCCAATTGAAGGTCAAGTTTGATGTGAAGGGATATTATGAAGAGTTTTCAACATAAATTGTGGCAAATTGAGTAGGTTATGGGGTTCAATATGGTGGGATTAAGTCATGTAGTCAAAATTGGGGGTTTGACTTAGATCAAAATTGGGCTCAAAGCATGAGCCAATTAAGCTTGGATTTGGTTTAAATTATTTATATGAAACATTAATTTAAGTTTAGGATTGATATTGCAGAAAATTATGCCCAAATTGATGGATATTTGAGTTGAATTTGGGGAAATTGGGCCTTTAAAGGCAATTTAGGGGTTTTGGTCAAAATGGGCAAATTGGGTTCAATTAAAGGGTCCAAATTGGTTTTGGAGACATTTCGAGTGATTTTGGATGTTTTGGGAAAGTATGAGGAGCCAATGGTTTTTTTGTAATTTTTGTAATTTTTGGGGTATTTTGGTACATTTGGAATTTTTTGGTAGTTTTGGGTAACTTAAGAATTTTCAAAAGGTTTGAAATGATTTTTGAACAAGTTTGGATATTTTGGATGAATTTGAGGATTTTGACCAAATTTGGGATTTGGGGGTGTTTAGGTAATTTGGTTAGGTTTCGGGGTGAAAGGTCAAATTAGGTATTTTGGTAGGGTTGGGGTATCAACCACCCTACATGAGCTATGCACCAATGGAATCCCCGTTTGGGTCCTCTATGTACTGGTCTTAGCTAAGCCCTAGCCTAGGGCTAGTGATTTTAGTGGACCATCTACATGAGTCTCCCAAAGGATCAAGGGATCAAAGTCAACAAATATTGGGTTTAGGGTTGTGAGGGATTGTGAGTGAGGGTGAGTGAAAGTGAGAACATTAACTCTAGCATGCAGGGTCAACCTTAAGGGCAAGCAATCCTATGGGAACTTACCTTGAGCTCCTATATATTGACCTCACCTACTGAGTGCTAGAGGTTATGACCAATATGTGGAACTTCAAATCAAGCAAGGAGGAGTGTAGAATTTCTAATAGCGAGGGTTCATTTTCTAATTTTTTAAGAATAGTCAATAGAAAAGTCCTATGGCTAGACCCTGGGCAACTAAAGAGGAAAAACTAAACCTCAACAAAAAGTGAGGTCAAAAAATGGACCTCCAATAGGTGTGATGTGCTGGGCAAGCACATCGCGCATATTGGCATTGACCGACAAGATCAACAAATTCAACGTAGACTCCTAAGTCTATAGACTTAGAAGGAGATGTCAAATTGTGTGTGTTATTTGTTTCCGTTGGGCAATTAGCAAGTGAATATTTGATCGAAGTCAAGAAGTAGGAACTCTCGTTGGGAACTGGAGAGTTGGTTTGAATCTTCAAGTTTCAGGTATTTATAGAGAATGGGAATCAACATGTAAGTGCTTACCCCCCGGTGGGAATTGAAATTTAGGTATTGATTCCAAAAAAGAGTTGAACTTTTGGTACCGACCTCAAAAGATAGGAATCAAAATTTAGGTACTGATCCCGAAAAGAAAATTGAAATTTAGGTAGCAATCCCAGACGAAGAGAATCAAAATTTAGCTCTGACCTCAAAAGATAGGAATCAAATTTTATGTACTATTCCCAAAATGAGAATTGAAACTTAGGTATCAATCTCATGGAGAGAGTCAAAATTTAGGTACCGACCTCAAAAGATAGAATAGAAATTTATGTAATGATCCTGAAATGAGAATTGAAATTTAGGTATCAATCTCAAAAAGAGAGTCAGAATTTAGGTACCAACCTCGAAAGATAGGAATCAGAATTTAGGAACTGATCCTGAAATGAGAATTAAAATTTAGGTATCAATCTCAAAAATAGAATCGGAAGTTAGGGACCTACCTCAAAGCGAGGGAATCAAAAGTTAGGGACTCATTCCAAAATGAGAATTGAGATTTATAGATCAAATCTCAAAAAGAGGATTGGAAGTTAGGGACAAACCTCAAAGCAAGGGAATCAGAAGTTAGGGACTGATTCCAAAGTGAGAATTGAAATTTAAGGATCAAATCTCAAAAAGAGGATTGAAAGTTAGGGACCGACCTCAAAGCAAGGGAATCAGAAGTTAGGGATTGATTCTAAAATTAGAATTGAAATTTAAGGATCAAATCTTAATAAGATGATCAGAAGTTAGGGACCAACCTCAAAGCGAGGGAGTCATAAGTTAGGGACTTATTCCAAAATGAGAATTGAAATTTAAGGATCAAATCACAAAAAGAGGATCGGAAGTTAGGGACCGACCTTAAAGCGAGGGAATCAAAAGTTAGGGACTGATTCCAAAATGAGAATTGAAATTTAAGGATCAAATCTCAAAAAGTGGATTGGAAGTTAGGACTGACCTCAAAGCGAGGGAATCAGAAGTTAGAGATTGATTCCAAAAAGAGAATCAAAATTTAAGGATCAAATCTGTCGGTACTATTTTTGGTGTGGAGTTGCCCATTGGAAGTTGTCGACCACGGGAATCAAAATCCCGTCACCCACTTCGGAAAGGAATTTAATTTAAATATGTATATAGTTTAGAAATACATGAAATCAAACTAACCCCATATTTTTCTAAGTTTAAATGAAAGAACCCTATACCTCAAACCCTGTATCTATCCCGGAGGATAAACACATGACTTGAGGATGAGGTTCGATCAAATAAACTCAAAAATATATGACATCCATTTGGTCTGCGAAAATCATTTTATTTGCCGACAAGTTCCACTAATTAATACAAAGACTTAAATAGGGTTTATATTAAGCTGGGTTCGAACAAGCATCCTATAAGGGCAAGCCCTTATAGTTAATTACATCTTTGATAACCGATGTAACCTAAGAAAACTCTTGATAAAAATCAAGAAATATTATCTTCAAGGAGTTCAAAAGGATAAGACTTTTCAACGAAATCAGACAAAGAGGTGTGAAAGAGGAATTACCCAAATTTGGAACATTTTGTTTTTGGAGTCCAAAGGAGCAAAAACTAGGGGATGTCATGGATCCGAAGAAGAACCTCGATAACTTCCCAATATATCCTATTGTTTGGCTTCATTTTTATGGAGAAATTATTTGAATGTTTCATCCTACCAATTTTATTAGTTAGGGCTTACATTCGTGTGAAACGATCACACAAATAGCATGAAAGATGTGAGGATTTTGGTCGTGACGAACAACAACCTCAGAATCCTAAGACGAGTTAGGGCATATATTATACAACAAAGCTATACAAAGGCCTAAAGATGAGGTGAGGATTTATGTTGCATAAGCAAACAATCTCGAATTTCTATGGCTTTGGTTATTTAATTTTAAAGAAGGAATGGTTTAGCTGGGGAAGACAGGTTTTGCTGTTGAAGATGGCCGTACTACCCACCATGCTAGCTCCAAGCTCCTCATAGTGGCGAGTTTAAGTTTCTAGTGTGTCAAGTTATAATGTGAAATCAAATGGCCCTATGGTAGTAGTTCTTTAAATGTTAAGGGGCATATTAAAGTTGATTAGAGCGACACCGATTAGGATCTTACGGTTCCCTCATTCTGGTACCACTCTTTTCTATCGAATTCACTTAATCCAAATGAATTTACTAAACTCAACTTAATGATTTCCATACTTTCATTTAGACTGTGGGAAGCCTCATTAGCAACCGTAGTTTACCTCCTCCGAGGGATTTCCGATCATTCGATAAAAACGTTTTAATTTAGTTCTTATGATGTTTGTGATTAAATTTTGTGGTGTCTTATATTTTGAATGTTGTGGCGGTGAATTTTATCTTGATTGATTTTAGTATTGGTTTTAGTTTTACGGCTATCCTAGTTGTTTTGGTTTTCATGCAGGGTGACATTTTTGTTCAACATGCAAGCTTTGTAAGCATAAAATACAGTGTTGAAAGTATAGAAAAAAAGACGGTATTGTAAACTGTAAAGACGCACCTAACGAGTCTTCTCGTTCCACCACCTGAAACTCAAAATACATGTAAGGGCATTTTATGTAAAGTAGAAAAATAAGGTTCTGATGATTTATCAAATCCTAAATCATATCTTGGTGAACCCCTATTATTTCAACTAAGGATGATCCTATTAAGCGAGACATAGTGAGTTTAGTAGCCCTCCGAGGTAACCAACAGGTCAGGAGAAAAAGCAGGTTGATGCTTCCCCCTCACCGCCTGGTGAAAAGTCTTGAGCTCATTTAAACTTATTATGTTGCTTAACAATTCATCCTGTAAATATCTCTAGTGTTCAGTGAACATTGATGTTTTAATTATCCCTAAGAATTCGGGTAGTCATCATTTGTCATTTAGTTTGAGAGTTATGTGGGTGAATACCCTTAGAAGGGGTAAGTTAATGCTATTAAGACACTTCGCCAATTTTATCTTTAACTCGGGCTTGTAGTGTTCAATTTCTAGTTACATTCACTTTTCTAATCCTAATTTAACCAAATTGGATTTAGCTTAAGTCACTAAGTTCTTAAATCCTTGGTGCATGTCTTAATCATTTTAAAAGATATTAAATTTTATGTGATAATAATCCATCATCAAAACATTTGAATGACACTTGAACATCAAATAGGGGTATTAAATTAATTAATTATTAACACCCAAAATCATACCCCTAAGTCTAGGACCATTTAATTTACTCGACTTCCAAATTTTAATAATTTAGGAAATTACAAATTTATCCTTTAATTAGAAAAAAAATGAGATTGGTTTCTACCAATTAATCCCTTGTGTTTCAGTCATCCAAATATGTTAATTAGGATAAAAAAGGTTGCCCATTTCCCTTTCTTGAATTAAGCCTAAATGTTAATTAAGGCCAAATTCTCAAAGTTATACTTTTGCCCCTAAGGCTTTAACACCTCAAAATTTATCAAATTTAATTCAAATAACTTTAGAATTTTCATCTTACCTTACTCATGGGTCAATTAAGTCATCAGAGGAGAAAATTGTGATTTTTCAGATTTTAATTTAATTTAAATAATTATTGATAAGCAAAAACAGGGTTTTTTAAAGAAAATTCCATATCTTGGCAATAGCAGAGTCTAATCCCTTCAAATTTTTTACTAGAGGTAGAATTAGACTAGAGAAACATTGGGACCAAACTCAATAATTTTTTGAGTTATATTGGAATTATTAGAATTATTTTAAGTTCTGGAGTGTTAAAAAATTTTAAAATATTTTAAATGTGAAAAACTAAGTTTTGCATTTTTATTAAGTCTCTCTAAGGTCAAAAAACATAGAGAAACAAATTTCACATTTTTCTAACTTTTCTTTGAATTATTAGAATTATTTAAGTGAAAGCTTAAGAAAAATCATTTTTCAGCCTTTAAAAATTATTTTTAGCTTTAAAATTCAATATCTTCACTTAAAAAAAAATAGGAAAAATACTCCAATTGTTCCTCAGTGCTTAGGAAACAATTTAGAACATTTTCATGAATTTTATCAATTTTGTAATTTTTATTAATTTTTAATTATTTAAATATTAAAATAGGCTTAAAAATGAAGTTTTTATTTTAATTACATTTTTATTTTTAGAATATTCTCCTAATCACAGAGAGCTCCCAAAACTAATTTTTATAATTTTTTAAGTTATATTTTAATCATTAAAAATCATTTTATTGTCAAAAATGTCATTTAACTTATTAAATCAAGTTAAATTATAAAATGAACTTTAAATGTTTTGAAATTTTTATGGGGAGTTCCCTGAACTTTAATTAACCATGGAGAATCAAAATCAAGTCATTTATATGATTATTTTTCCAAATTTAATTTTCTATGTGTTTTAGGGTTTTGTGAGAGTTAAGTGTGTTCTTAGTAACTTGGTCCATGAAATATTTTCTAAATGGTTCTCAGGTCACAATAAACCTTCAAAAATTTTGTTAGATTTTTCTAAGCAATATGCTAATTATTATGATTAATTTATGCAAATAATAGACATAAACTTGAAAAGTATGGATCTTTGTCTAGAGGTCTTCTCTGACCTTGGGAAAATAAGAGAATATCCCCCATGATAGAGGCAACAACAAGCCAAAATATCAAGCTATTGTGAAATGTCTACATGCATGGAGAGTTAAAAGACTCAAAACCATATTTAATTAATTAAAATTAAAATATACATCAAATAAACTTCAAAACATTTCCACACTGTTCTCCTCTGTTCACTGAGCACTAGAGTATTTTTTTATTATTTTTGTGATTTTTCTACACCAACATATGGATTTTTGAATTTATGGTCATTAAGTAAATAAAATAAAACCCTATTTTTCTACTTATCCAGTTTGGCGCCACAACATCCCCAATGTCTCTAAAGCTCCACACGGGGTCTTTCGGTTTGGCACCGCCATTTGAGGAGGTCTCAAAGAGGCTATAGGAGCAATTTAGAGGGGTCTCCTTGAGAAAGTTTCAGCACCTCTCTCTTGGTTGTGAAGGGGCCATTTTATAGCAATGGTCAGAGAGGAGAGGTTAGGGACAGATCATGGGTGCAAAAGCTTGCTTAGGTGGTAAGCTAAGAGGCTCTAAATTTTAATTGGGGTGAGTTGGCTCCTAAGGCTAAGAATGGGTTTGATTTAAGGGTGGTGGCTCTTAGTTTTGAGGTTTTACAGGGACTAAACCGGTTGACAGGGCTAGAAAAGGGGGCCAAGAGGTCAGGTTTGTCAGGGGGAGGCTTAATTATGTTTTACCCCTAAGGGTTAGTGATGATGGAAGAGTTATTTGTTTTAAGACCCAAAAAAGGGTATGAATCCCTAAATTTAGAAACACATTGGTCCACAGCTTGTTTTGGTGGGTTTTTTATGGTTTTTCCTGGTCCAAACGAATGTCTTAGTGGCTGTGGTGGTCTTTGGTTGGCCAATTTGGCTTGATTAGGTCAATTTTTGGTGAAGGGGTCCATATGGGTCAAAATGGCTAAAGGTTGGGTTTGGGTTAGACTAGCCATGATTTTGAGCCCAATTAAATGTTCAACATTGTGTATATGATTTTATTGAATATTTTAAGTGAAGGATTGAATTGATTTTTAGTTCAATTGGGGCTTAAATTTGAAGGAATTTGGAAATTCGGTTGCTTTGGGCATGTTGAGCAAAACTTGAGTCTAGATTGGGCTAAGCTTGGGCTAAGTCTAAATTGATTATTAAAAATGGTCAATATTAATGTCATGAAGAGTTTTTAACATAAATTTGGTGCCAATTTTGGGGCCAAGACATTCAATTTGGTGAAATTTGAAGATATAGCCAATTTGGGGCAAATTTGGGGATTCTTGGACTTAGGTCAAAATTAAATGAAATTGAGGCTTCACCAAGGCCAATTGAAGGTCAAGTTTGATGTTTAGGAATATTATTAAGAGTTTTCAACATAAATTGTGACATATTTAGTAGTCTATGTGGTTTAATTTGGAGGATTTAAGTCATGTAGCCAAAATTGGGGGTTTGACTTAGATCAAAATTGGGCTCCAATCTTGGTCAATTAAACTTGAATTTGGTTTAAATTGGTCATATGAAAGTTTAATTTAAGTGTAGGATTGATAATGAAGAAAATTGGGCCCAAATTGATGGACATTTGAGGTGAATTTGGGGAAATTGTGCCTTTAAAGGCAATTTGGGGGTTTTGGTCAAAATGGTCAAATTGACCAGATTGGATTCAATTGAAGGGTCCAAATTGGTTTGGAGACGTTTGGAGTGGTTTTGGATGTTTTCGAAAAGTTTGGTGTGCCAAGCGTATTTTCGTAATTTTGGCAATTTTTTGGGGTATTTTGGTACATTTGGAATTTTGGGTGGTTTTGGGCAATTTAGGTATTTTCAAAAGGTTTGAAATGATTTTTAAACAAGTTTGGATATTTTGGGTGAATGTGAGGATTTTGACCAAATTTGGGATTTGGTGGTGTTTAGGTAGTTTGGGTAGGTTTGGGGGTGAAAGGTCAAATTGGATATTTTGGTAGGGTTGGGGTATCAACCACCCTACATGAGTTATGGAACAATGAAATCCCCATTTGGGTCCTCTATTTACTGGACTTAGCTAAACAGGGCTACCGGGTTTAGGAGACCATCTACATGAGTATCTCAAAGGATCAAGGGATCAATGTCAACAAGTATTGGGTTTCGGGTTGTGAGGGATTATGGGTGAGAGTGAGTGAAAGTGAGTGTCTTTGCTCCTGTACCCAGGGTCAACCCTAAGGGAAACCAATCCTATGGGAACCCAACTTGAGTTCCCTTATATTGGCCCCACCTACTAAGTGCTAGAGGTTAAGACCAATATGTGGAACTTCAAGTTGAGAAAGGAGGAGTGTAGAATTTCTAACGGTGATCGTTCCTTTTCTAGTTTTCTAAGAATAGTCAACAGAAAAGTCCTATGGCTAGACCCTAGGCAACTAAAGAGTAAAAAGTAAACCTCAACCAAAAGAGAGGTCAACAAAATGTCAAAAAGAGGATCGAAAGTTAGGGACCGACCTCAAAGCGAGGGAATCAAAAGTTAGAGACTGATTCCAAAATGAGAATTGAAATCTAAAAAGAGTTTGTGGTGTTGAACCCATAGACGTGTGTCATGTGAAAAGGTAAACATTTGTGAGGAAGATATGTGAAATTTTGTGAGATTTTGTGGAGACAAGGACGGTCGTGCTGCGCGAGAAAAGAGTAAGAGACCCCAAAATCGAGAGAACCAACTCAACATTTTTTTTTCTTTTCTTGTTATTTTTATCACATTTAATTTTCAAAATGTGTTTTCCAAAATTTAATTTTTGTTTGTTGATTGATTTTCAAAAGAGTATTTTACTTGAATTTTATTATTAAGTTTTTATTGTTTTGTTCTTTGTTTATTGTAGTTCAGAACTAACGTATGGTTCATGGCTTTTATCCATCACACCAAAAAGGGCAATTGAGCAAACAGACAAAATTCTAAAAAATATTTCATTACTCTGCTCTAATAAATGTTACAGATTGAGCGTAGGCCAAGGCCTCAAAAAATATAATTGTGTTGATTGCATCAAAGTACATCCAAGAAATTCCATGCCAAATACATATCATTGGCTGAGCATGTCTAATACATATCATGTCTGCTACGATGAGAATGCGTTAAAAAGGAATCCTTTGAGTGTCTGTCTCTGGTGAATCCTCTGAGTGTCTGTCTCTGGTGAGGTAAGCCCCTGATCAAGCTTACCTTCTAAGCCACGCTCCAGGATAGAAGTTACCCTCTCATGGCTCGTACGATAGTAGTTCTTCCAACTCCGGATCTGGTTGAAATCCATATGGCATTTTCCTGTCAACCATCCTTCGAAAAGTTACAGACACCCTACAGTGTCGCACCCCTGTAATGCAATGTTTAGCAATGTCTACTCCGTTTCCTTTAAGAACCATCACTGATCCCCTGGTAGCGGAATCTCCACAGATCCTCTAAACTCGCTGGGGCTAATGACGTCTATTTAATTTCTGAAAAAAATGTTGCTTTTGCTCATGAAAGAGACCGTGTAGGTAGGTCTCACAAAATCTTGATGGTCAATATGTGGGGGTATGCAATCACCTTCATCATGTATATTAATGATACAACTGTTGAGAATACAGTCAGCTGGAAGTATGCTCCATCAGATCAGTCTCTTGATCGCTCATTTTATCATGGGAGGTAGTGGGTCCACTTCATCGTACCTCAAAATCTCCATGGGATTTTCTTGTCTACCTTAGGTTAAATTGTAACAGCAGCCACATTGTATGATGATCCTGCCCTTTCCTCGCATCCACTTTCTTGGCTCGCAATAGGTTTTTCCCCTTAGTAGGCCTGCTTTACCCCTATCTCTTAAATAAAAAAATGTAGTCAAGAATATTTCGTTCATCACTCTCGGAGAAGACATTGGTATATAGCTCCAATCCTTCTAATATGTTGATGAACTTTCCTTGCACTTCATTATAGAAGTCGAAATCCCTTTTGCTTACCTTACTCATCTTGTAGTATTCTGTCGTACTGATGATCAGTGGCTGTCAGGAATGTTCCCTCATTTCAATGTCGATGGGAATCTAGGCTGGTGATGTCTCTGTCTGTAGCGGAATGTATGACTCTGCGTCCAATGGGATATATGGCTTTGTACCCAACGGGACATATGGTTCTGCATCCATCGGGTAATCAATGGTCTAAACTCTATCATCAGAAGATGCGTATTCCTCTAAAGTACTATAGCGCTCAAGATGGAGGACATTTCAGTACGGGCACTCCACAAATGCCCCTATAGCTAACGTACATGCATGTATCTCGACGTTGCAGGTCAGGCAACCCATACAAAGAACATCTGAAATATCGTGGTACCTCTGGCTTTGTAATAAATCCAGACTCGTCTTATGTAGCAGGCAAGCTGGAAGAGGTCTCTCTCATTCCTAGATCGTAGATATTCCCCTTAGGGTTAGGGGTGAGCAAGTTCTCGGCCCATTTCTGGCGTCTCCTCTCTTTGTGTAGAAAAGCCCTATGCTTTCGGAAGTAAGTGTTCCTGCGCTGAGTGCTCCGTAGCAGCGCATATGGAAGTATTTTATCATTGGCAGTGACTAGGCCTCCGGTTGGTTTAGCTATCATAGACGGTAGGCGACTAGTCCCCTCCATCGGGTCTTACTGTACTATCACATTTTTTCCCTTCAGTGAGGAATTATCTCAGGTGTCGAACCTTAGCAGCAATGGTAGCACTTCCTTTTCTTGACAGCTAACCATTTCCATCAGGGGACCCTCATAGTCCATGTCTACTTGACTAAAGTCCATGTCAAAGTCTTTGGTGCCGCCCTGCGGCGCCCTTTCCTCATTGAGTGTGAGGTTCCAACCATCTTTAAAAGAAAAGATCGCCTCTGGTCTGACATTTCTCTGCAGACGACAGGAAAAATATTAGTGAGCTGAAAATTAGCGTGAACAAGAACAAATCAAAGTATTTATTAAAGAAAAATTTTTAGTTTATGTTGGTGAGAAAACCTTTTATTTATGTATATATTTTGTTTAATTTAGTAGAGTATCAAGTTTAAAAGAGAAAATTGAAATGTGTAATTTTAAAAATTTTCATTATGTTGAGATTAATTTTATCACAAAATTTTTTATCCAGTCACAGACATTTGGCCACATAGATAACCCCAGAACAATTTAAATTTCAAAATTTCAAATCAAGCGATGTCAAACAATATCAGGTTGCGTAGTATGTCTTCAGGTATCGTCCGTTGATCGGCAGCATGAGACTTTCACCACGAAAATCTACTAGCTGGTAGGCTCTTCCTACGTAGACCTTTTCTATGACAAATGGTCCCTCCCAAGTTGGCTTGAATTTTACACCTATCTTGCGGTGTGAAATAATGGTTTTTTTAGCACGAGGATAAGGTCACCAACTTCGAATGTCCTTAGGCAGACCAATTTGTTATGAGCTTGTACAATCTTTGCCTCGTAAAGCTCCAATTATTGTTGTGCTTCTAGTCGTTTTTCCTCAAGACTCTCTAGTTCTTTAAGTATGAGTTTTGTACTTTCTTCTGTTGTAAGCTAGCTGGTGACAATGACTCTGACAGACGGCGTTGGAACTTCTAATGGTAGTACGGCCTCAGACCCGTATATGTAGGGTGTGCATTTAGTGGGAGTCTTGAACGTCATTCGGTAGGCCCAAAAGGCTTCTAATAACTTTTTGTGTCAATCTCTTTTGTTTTCTTCTAGTGTTTTCTTTGAAATTTGTACCAACGTCTTATTGAAGGCTTCAGTCAGGCCATTTGCTCTGGGATAGTAAATTGTAGAGTATCTCCAATCTATCCCATGTTGTTTGACAAAATTGTTATTTTTGGTGCTTTTAAAGACTGTCCCATTATCGAAAATTATTCCTCGTGGTACTCCAAAACGGTAGATGACTTTGCTTTTGAAGAATTGAAGGATGTGTTGCACTGTGACCTCTCGTAATGGCACTGTATCTACCCATTTGAAGAAATAATTTGTAGCAGCGAGTATAAATCTGTGTCTTTTGGATGATGGATGGTCTATCAGTCTTATTATGTCTGTACCCCAACACTCGAATGGCCAAGAGATAACGGTTGGGTGTAGCACATTCTGAGGTTGGTGTAAGACCACCCCATGCACCTGGCACTGGTGACATCTTCTGGCTATATCCATGCAGTCAGACATCATTGCTGGCAAATAATATTTGAGTCTCTTGATCTTCATTTTCATTTTTGGCCCTGACTAGTGAACGCAACACAATATGGCATGTACTTCTTTAATAATTTTTTATGCCTTGGCTTTGCTTAAACCTCGTAGCCACATCTAGTCAAACAATCTTCTGTACATGATGTCACCTACTAGAGCATATGACATAGCCCATTTTATAATGTGATGTGCTTCTGACTCGTCTTCCGACAGCTTTCCAGTTTACAAATATTCTATCAATGGCTTGCGCCAATCTTCATTGATTTATGCAACCACAATCATCATTTCTTCTTCTTTCCCGAGCTTGTGTAGGGTTTTAAGGTTGATCAGAGATAAAACTTATCTTCCTTGTGCTGTGACATCAATGGAATCCTCTAGAGTACATGCCAATTCTTTTGCGAGTTTTGCTAGAACGTCAGCATGGGCATTATCTCCTCTAAGAATCTGGTAGAAACTTACATTGGGAATCTGTTCCAATAACTTCATCATATATTGATGGTATTCTGCTAGTCTTGTTTTCAAAATCTTGTATTGTTTAACAACTTGTTGGATGACGAGTTGTGTGTCGCCATAGATGGCAATGTCTGCTATATCCACCGAGATTGCCAACTCTAATCTGATGATTAAGGCTGCATATTCTACTTTGTTGTTGGTACATGGCTCTGTCATGTGGTATGAGAACCTCAACATACCCTTATCTGGCGTGATAAAGATCAAACTAATACTTGTTTTATCTGGTATAACTATGTTTGATCCTTTATCCTTTCTGGCTGACGAAGCTCCGTCGAAGTACATCTCCCAGCGTTGTACACTAGAGAATTCCATTTATAGTTTTTGCTCATCTGGTAGTAGCTGGAAGTGGGTGTGCAGCGATAAAGTCTGCTAAAATCTGTCACTTAATAGCACGAAGGGGAATAAAAGTTATATTAAATTGTAATAAAATCATAGATCATCTTGCTAGACGTCGAGAAAGTGTTGGTTGGGTCATCAAAAATTGCAACGAATTAAATTTTCAAATTAGGGTAATCTTATGTGAAAGCATGTAATGTCTAAGCTTTTGGGCGGTAAAAATCAAAGCTAGACAATGCTTCTCAATAGGTGGATACCTTATCTCCATCGGTATTAGGCGGCGACTCAAGTAGTAGAGTGTGTTTTCTTTACCGTCATCATTGACTTGGACTAAGAGGGCTCCAAGAGAGTCTTATAAGGCCTCGGTATAAAGTATCAACGGTCTCCCCAAGATACGGGCTGCCAAGACAAGAGGTGTCATTAAATATTGCTTAACTTTCTCGAACGCCCGCTAGCATTTCTCTTCCCAAACAAATTTGGCATCCTTTTTAATTAATGCCGAGAAGGGTTGACACCTACCTGAGAGATTCGAAATTAAGCATCTCAGATATGCCAACTTCCATTGGAAAGAACGTAGTTGTTTCAAGGTTTTAGGTGGAGGCATTTCCAAGATAGCTTTAATCTTTTCTGGGTCGATCTTGATTCCCCGATGACAAACAACGAATCCTAGAAATTTCCCGTAGGTAATGACAAAAGTGCACTTTAAGGGATTCATTTTAAGGTCATATCGTCATAACAGTTCGAACACGATCCTCAAATCATACAAATGGCCTATTTTTCATTTGCTCTTGATGTTCAAATCATCCACGTAGTATTTCACTTGATTGTGAATGAGATCATCAAAAATCTTTGTCATTGCACTTCGATATGTTTCTCCAGCATTCTTCAATCCAAACGGCATCACTGTGTAGCAGAAAATCCCAATAGGTGTTCTGAATGTTGTAAGCGCTATATCCTCGGGAGCCATTTTGATTTGGTTGTATTCCGATTGTCTGTCCATGAAAGAGAAAATCTCATGTGTCGAAGCAATGTCCACCATCATTTTTGGTACGGTAATGGGAATTTGTCTTTTGGACACACTTTGTTCAAATTCCTGAAGTCGACACAAACACAGATTTGTCCATTTTTCTTCTTAACTAAGATAATTTTGGCTAACCATGTGGGGTAATTCTCTTCTTTCACAAAGTTAGCGTCTATTAATTTCTTCACCTCGGTGATGACTTGTTGCTCTATTTCAAGGCGCATTCTTCTGGGATCTTATTTCACTGTGGTAATATCTTTATCTACCCCTAGTTTATGAACTGCAACCTCTGCTGACAGTCCTGACATTTCATCATAGCTCCAGGCAAAGTAATCTTTAAACTCTATCAACAGTTTCATCAATTGTAAAGATTCTTCATCGTTAAGTAGAGAACCTATAAATGCAGGTCGGGGTTTCTCTTCAATCCCGAGGTTAATTTTCTTCAATTCATCGAAATTTGATTTAATTTCCTCCTCAAATTCTGGCGGACCATCTTCTATTAGCTGATCAGTAGAGTCATCCTCCATATCAAGGCAATCCCCTTCTGATTCACCAGTAACAACTATACAAAATCTCTTAATCATCGACTGGTCCGGTTGTACCAAATCAAAGACCCTCTTTCGAGTTTGGAATTCAACTTTTAACATTCCATAATTTTTCAAAAAGTTTTAATTTATCTTTCGACATTCATTTTTGCAAATGTCCCTGTTGAATTACCTTTTATACACAAGGCGAAAAATAATAAAAAGGCAATTCCATTAATTCATTAGGATCATCATCCAAGTTTACATGATTTTCAAGATTGGTAGAAGTAGAAGCACGATAAAATTTGATCGGCTTTGAACCAGGGCTACGAACATCCTTGACCTCTAAACTCTCGATCTTTTGAGGAAGAATCTGAGTAAGGGTCATGGTGTTCACATAGTGGTTTATCCGATCATACATCATCTCATATTCGCTTTTCTTTATATCTTCTAAGGATATCTCATACTGAGGTTTCTTCTATTTTGTCAACATTATTTCATCTTTGAAACTATCTTCATCGCTAATGTTTATGGTTGGCCTAGTCCATTCAACGATTAAGTTGATTCTTCCTTGTCCATGTCTCTGGCCTCGACCTCGGGTGCACGAACTAAAAGAACCCCCACCAATTTGTTGTCAAAGAATGGTGAAAGATTGATAAAGTGGAGTTGAATGGCCCTGTGATTGTAATTCTTCAAAATCTTCACTTTTGTTTGTCACAGTTTCATGAGAGAATACAGTTTTCTTTGGTGGCGCATAGTAGACGACATCTTCATGAATACCAACTTCATGCACTGAAAATGTCTGTAAATCTCCCTTGATGCAATGCTCTTGTCCCTCTCTGTAATACTTGATGCACTGCTATAGAGACGATGGAACCATGTTGTGTTCGTGAATCTACGGTCGACCCAGTAGAGCATTGAAAGAGGTCTCGACATCGTTGATGTGGAATTTAGTTGTTGTCACTAGTTCTCCAACCTTCATAAGTAATGTAATTGATCTGAGGGCTCTCTTTCTCCTTTTGTTAAATCCTCTTAACATCATTTTATCGGTCGTAAGCTCTTGGGCTTCAATGTCCAAATAGGTCAATGTTCGTAGACTCATCAAGTTAAGTGATGCTCCTGGATCTACTAAGACTCTTGACAACACAAATATGTCAATGTTAACGGAGATGTGGAGTGGAAGATTGTGGTCGGAGATACTGAGCAGCAAGTATTCGTCTGTGAAGGTCACTCTAGGCTGTTCCTTCAACGAGCAAGCTGGGCTACACAGATCTTTGGGTCGAGCAAGGCTGTAATCAGAGACTCTCTCATCTCCTTTGATAGGATCAGAGCATCGTAGATGTTTAATCTGGCCGGCAACTACCTAAGATGAGCTAGCACATTGTAATCCACATTGTATGATCCTCCAATTTTCTCTTGGTTATGTGGTTCTTCCACTTATGGAGGTGGAGGTAGCTTTTCTTGAGTTAATATTAGTTTGTATTTATCTATTGGAACTATTATTAGGGATAATACTCTCCCACTCCTTAAGTTCACTTCTATAACTTCTTCTTCTTGACATATCGTTGTCAAATCTCTCGGTGTTTCTTCTTTGTCAGAAAGATCTAGGTTAATGGCAAGTGGTGCATCGTGGTGCTCGAGGATTGGTTCCTCACCTTCGGCGCTGTCGTAAGCGGTATCATCAATGTCTTCTTCAATCTTGTTGGAGAGTTCATCAGACTCAAGTACAATTTGAGGGTCGTTTTGGGAATCAAGATCAAGGCTGGATTGGTCAAAATCAGTCATGTTATCACCAAAAATAGTTAAAACGTAGTCGGAATCATGATCATTATATTCATAGGCCCCTGGAAGGGTAAAAAGATAATCATACAAAGTCAAGGGTTCGAGGATTTTCTTCCCTGAATCCTAGACAACCAATCTAGTAGAGGCAGCCCCTATCCTACCCCTCCTGCTATCAATCTTCGTGTTAGTGTTCTTCTTGTTTATCGTTGATGACAAAGAATCTTCTGGTGAAATCTTCATCTCAAGCTTCACAAACTGAAGACTCTGAACGAAGGCTTTTTTTTGAAGCATTCTTAATTTGTTTCAAGACCCTCTTAGCTTGTTCCAAGTCATACTTGTTGACCTCACTTTTGGTTGAGGTTTAGAAAACTTCTTTAGTAGCC
Source organism: Phalaenopsis hybrid cultivar (assembly GCA_002079205.1). Lineage (NCBI taxonomy): Eukaryota > Viridiplantae > Streptophyta > Magnoliopsida > Asparagales > Orchidaceae > Phalaenopsis > Phalaenopsis hybrid cultivar. The sequence continues at coordinate 140,935 of JXCR01147413.1, forward strand.
TAGGTCTAGCCATAGAACTTTCCTATTGACTATTCTTAGAAAATTAGAAAAGGTGCCCCCACCATTAGAAATTCAAAACTCTTCTTTTTACTCAACTTGAAGTTCCACATATTGATCTTAACCTCTAGCATTTAGTAGGTAAGATCATTATGAGAGAATTCAAGAAGAGTTCTTATAGGATTACTTGGCTTTAGAATTGACCCTGGGTGTTGACTTGGAACTAGGGTTCACCATATCTTCACAATACATTA
>JXCR01147413.1:167684-181365 GCA_002079205.1 Phalaenopsis hybrid cultivar
CTCAAGTCTTGTGTTTATCCTTCGAGATAGATACAGGATTTGAGGTACAGTGCTCTTTCATTTTAAACTATGAAAATTATGGGGTCAGTTTGATTTCATACTTCAACGTCCTTCTGAAGCGAGCGACGGGTTTTCAATTCTGACGACCGACAGCTTCTTACGGGCAACCCCACAAACCAACCCGAAATAACGCCGACAAATATCGATGGAGATAAGGTATCCACCTATTGAGAGACATTATCTAGCACTAATTTTTCCCACTCAAAAGCTTAGACATTACATGCTTTCTCAGAAGATCACCCTAATTTCGAAAGTTAATCCATTACAATATTGATGACCTGACCAACACTCTCTGGACATTTAGCGAGATGGTCGATGATCTTATTGCAATTTGATATAACATTTGTGCCCCTCCGTGTTATCAAGGGACAGATTTTAACAGACTTTCTCGCTGCGCACCCACTGCCAGCTGGGTCTCTCTCAACGACGAGTTACCAGGCGAGCAAATACTACAAATTGAATTTTTTAGTGTGCAACGCTGTGACATGTACTTCGATGGTGCTTCGTCATCCAGGAAAGATAAGGGATCAGACACAGTTATACCAGGTAAGGCAGAGATTGGTTTGATCTTTATTATGCCAGATAAGGGAATGATGAGGTTCTCATACCACCTGAAAGAGTCGTGCACTACAAATGAAGCAGAATATGAAGCCTTAATCAACGGATTGGAATTGGCAATTTCAATGGATATAAAAAACGTCGTTGTCTATGGTGACTCTCAACTTGTCATCCAGCAGGTCGTCGGACAATACAGAATTCTAAAACCAAGGTTAGCAGAATACCAGCAGTACGNTGACGGGATTTTGATTGCAGCGACCGACAGCTTCTTACGGACAACCCCACAAACCAACCCAAAATAACGCCAACATTAGGTTGAACCAAAGTTATAGTTTTTCTTTAAGTTTAATATGGGTTGAACTTAGGTTTATGTTAACTTGGATTCAATTTAGTAGGTTAAACCTAAGTTATAGGTTTGACTTAAGTTCAATAAGGGTTGAACTTAAGTTCAGGTTAACATTGGTTCAAGTTTGGTTGAATCTAAGTTATAGGCTTGACTTAAGTTCAATATTGGTTGAACATAAGTTTAGGTTAACTTGGTTTCAAGTTAGGTTGAATCTAAGTTATAGGTTTGACTTAACTTCAATAAAGGTTGAAATTACGTTTACCTTAACTTTGGTTTGAGTTAGTTTGAACTTAAGTTATAGTTTTGACCTAACTTTAACTTGGGTTGAACTTAAGTTTTGGTTAACTTGGGTTCAGTTATATGTTTGACTTAAGTTCAATATGGGTTGAAATGAATTGAAGTTTAGGTTAACTTGGGTTCAAGTTAGTTTGAACCTAAGTTATAGGTTTGACTTAAGTTAAATATGAGTTGAACTTAAGTTTAGGTTAACTTGGGTTCAAGTTAGGTTGAACCTAACTTATAGGTTTGACTTAAGTTCAATATGGGTTGAACTTAAGTTTTGGTGAATTTAGATTAATTTAAACTGGATTAGAGTTAATTTAAATTAAGGGTTAATATTAATCAAATCTTATTTAGATAAGGTTTAAAAGATTAATTAGACTTAATTATGGATAAGTCTAATTATAGTTTAAGTTTAATTCCATCTTATTTCGATAAGGTTTAATTTGTTAATTAGACTTAATTGTGGATAAGTCTAATTGTGGTTTAAGGTTAATTAAACCTCATTTGGATAAAGTTTAATTGGTTAATTAAACTTATTTATGGGTAAGTCTATCTACAATTTAAGGTTAATTGAACCTCATTTGGATAAGGTTTAATTGGTTAATTAGACTTAATTGTAGATAAGTATAATTATGGTTTAAAGTTAATTAAACCTCATTTTGATAAGGTTTAATTGATTAATTAGACTTAATTATGGATAAATCTAATTATAGTTTAAAGTTAATAAAGCCTCGTTTGGATAAAGATTAATTGATTAATTAGACTTAATTATGGAAAAGTCTAATTATAGTTGAAGGTTAATTAAACCTCATTTGGATAAGGTTTAATTAATTTGTTAGACTTAATTATGGATAAGTCTAATTATAGTTTAAGGTTAATTAAACCTCATTTCAATAAGGTTTACTTGATTAGTTAGACTTAATTTTGGATAAGTCTAATTATGGTTTAAGGTTAAATAAACCTCATTTGGATAAGGTTTAATTGATTAATTAGACTTAAGTATGAATAAGTCTAATAATGGTTTGAGGTTAAATAAAACTCATTTGGACAAGCTTTAATTGATTAATTAGACTTAATTATGGATAAGTCTCATTATAGTTTAATGTTAATTAAACCTCATGTAAGTAAGGTTTAAAGGGGTTAATTAGGCTTAATTATGGGTAAACCTAGGTAGGGTTTGATTTGTATTAAACCTAATTTGATTAAGGTTTAATGGGGTTAATAAGGTTTAATTATGGGTTAAACCTAATTAGGGTTTGATTTGTATTAAACCTAATGTGATTAAGGTTTAATGGTTTTCATTAGATTTAATTATGGGTTAAATCTAATTAGGGTTTGATTTGTATAAAACCTAATAAGATTAAAGTTTAATGGGGTTAATTTGGTTTAATTATGGGTTAAACCTAATTAGGGTTTGATTTGTGTTAAACCTAATATGATTAATGTTTAATTAGGTTAATTAGGTTTAATCATGGGTAAGACCTACTTAGGGTTTGATTTGAGCCCATTTGTAACTAGACACAAAATTGACTTAGCCCAATAAGACATGAACTAAGTATGATAGGTTTGAGTTTTAAGAGATTTTAGGGATAATTAAATATAAATTTATGATTTATAATCTTTAACACTAAGATGTTATTTTAAATTTTTTAAAGGCTAAGATTTGTCATTTTAAGGTTTAAGTCTGTCACCCTAAATTATTTAGCCAATTTATCATTTAATTCCCCTATTTTTTATTTTTATTTTATTATTAAAAATAATTACAAAAATTTCATAGAAACTAATAAATCATATTCTAGAGATTTTTCCTGCCTCAAAAAAATCAAGAAATATTTCTAAGGACTTATAGGTTGATCCCTAAAATTTTCATAATTTCTAATTTATAAATAATTAATTAAACATTACTTTAAAAAGTAATTAATTAATTAAAAATTAAATAGAATTCATTAATTCATGATTTAATTTCCATATTATTTCTTTATTTTTTTGAGTTCAAAGGTATTTTTGTTGTATTTTTGTGATTGTTATTGATCAAGATATGAATTTTTGATTAATTTAAGGTTAACCTGGATTTAGTTAAATCCTAAATAACCAGAAATAACATAGAGGGCCGCAGGTCCTCGTACTCCTCAAAATACGTAGGATCCGCTGCGAGATTCCAAACACAGGATCATTTGAAATTAAATCAGAGCCGTTCGTTTTCAAAGATGAAAATGGACGACATCCGTGCATCTCCTTACTTCTGATCTATCATGCACACCGTTCACGTTTAGGACATAAGATCTCATTTGGATTTTGTTAAAACTTTATGGAAATTATTCCAGAAGCTTCATTGTGTTAAACTGAAAAACATCCATATGGATTTATGGGTGTTTTGAATTGATCAATTTCACAAGGTATGAAACCCGAACATGATTTCAATTCGAAAAACCATACCTTAGCCTAATTTGATGAAACTTATATTGAATTGGTTCTGTGGCTTTTTCTTGACCTCAGAGAGCTTATCCCCAACACAATTTGAGGTGAAATTAAGACTATATATGAGTTCGGTCAAAAGGGTTGACGGTTTGGGCTTGAGGCAGGTTAGACTTTCTGGGGAAGGTCAATTTCGATTTGGATCATCTTTGTAGGACTTAGGGATGGATTTAGGATAGTTAATTTGGAGTTTTAAGAAAATGTTTTGTCAACCCAAAAACTTTTCCTATTTTTGGGGTGAGAAATTGGAAAAGGTGGATGGATTTCAGGAGCTCAATCTATGTGGGATTAACTCCTTAGATCATGGACAACACTTCTGTCTTAGGTGTGTCAAGGTTTGAGCCTTGTAAATGGTTTTCCCCTCTCTTTTTGGTGCCCTCAAGTTAGGCCTAATTTATAGCCATGGGTGAGCCTAGGTTAGCATGGGTTCACTTGGGGCAGGTGTTAACATCCCAATGATGTCTTATGGATGAGATTTCATCTGAAAGATAAATCAAATTGACTCTCCCAAGGTTAACAATCATTAAGCCTAACTATGGTTATGGTGGGGTTTAACCTTTGGCTTGCCTCTACTGGATGACTTGGGAGGTAGATTTGGCTAGCTGAATTAACCTTCTCTATGTGATTCATAAGCTCATTCAATGAACTCAAGGAAAGATGACACATAAGCTTAATTTTCCATCATTTCCATGACTTGGTTATGATGAGTTTTAACCATGGTGAGAGGAGTGGTTTAGGTGAAGTTTACCTCTTATTGGGTGTCTCGAGAGGTGGCTAAAATAGCTTTGAATAGAGCCGACCAACTCCTCTTATGTAGTCAAACGAGTCACACTTTTGAGTTAGAGGGAAAAGTCACATGTCATCCTTCACTCCAGTTTTAATGTTTTGATCTTGATGAGCCTTAATCATGCCTTGGATAAGGGTTTATCAAGGTTGTCTTCACTCATTGTATCAGGTGGAGGTGCATGGAGAAAACACTACATCATCATCTCAAATTCCATGAGAGAATGCCACCTCATTCGTTTCTTCGTGATGGTGTTTCACCTTGGTTAAAATGGTGGGTCATGAGTTATTTAATGTGCTAACCTGTGTGTGGTGAGTCTCAAAAGTCATGGATGACCCATTAGTGACTCCCCATAAATTGGATTTAATTTTAAAAATAAATTATGGGTTTTTGATGTCATATATGATGTCATGGGTTTAATTTTTTTTCTTATATATCCATTTTAATTAATTATGTAATTAATTAAAAATGTAGGAAATTATAATATTAACCCATGAATTGGCCAAGATGATTTTATGTGTTGACCATTTGACCAATTTTATCAATTTGGCTCAAAATTAAATATTTTGATCAAAGTTAACCAATGTAACTAACCTAACCTAGTCATGGTTGGGTTATTCATGGGGTCCATGTGTTGGTGATATGACTTGGGTTGCAACAAGGTTGACCAGAATTAAGTAGTTTGAAAAAAATAGACCAAATGGGTCAAGGTTGATCGATATAGTCAATGTAGGGGTCATTAGGTCATGGATTGACCGTTTTTGATCAAGTTTGACCATTTAGGTCAAGGGTAGGGTTTAATTGATTAATCTTATGTGTCTTCATAATTTTGACTCAAAAAGGGTATTTTAAGTTTTAACCCTAAATGTCACGGTTAAAGGGATCTTGAGCATTTTTTTAGGAAGTTAACTTTTGTAGTTTTCTTCGTAAGGTAGATTATGATTGTCATTGGTAATGTGGCCTAACAAAAGTGAGGTCAACAAATGGTCCCCCAATATATGTGGAATACTGAATAAGTATGTCGTACATATTGGTGTTGACTGAAACGGTCTAGATAACCCGATAACAATTGACAGTTTGTTGGTTTTTAGAAGGAATGCTATGAGACTTACATCCTATCTCAAGGTTAAATTCTTTTTCATATGAATTTTCTAAGTGACTTTAATATATATTTAATTTTTAATATTATTACAAATAATTATAAAAATTTTTATATGAATTTTATATGAAATTTAGTTTTTGAAATTCTTTCTCATATGAATTTTATGGAAACATTTTCGAAACTTTTTATTTAATTATTAGCTTAATTATTAGTAAAGTTTTATGAATTATTTTTCATATGAATTTTCTAAGTGACTTTAATATGACAAATTGCAATTTTTCTTGAAAGATATAGAGGATAAAAAATCTTATACTTAATTACTGAATATCCTAAAACCTTTAGTATTAACTGGAGTTGTTTTGAATTTTTCTTCAATTACACTATTATGTTTAGAGAACTTCAATATGGAAGTCTAGAAGTTAACCTATTTAAAAAAAATAATATTTCTATGTATTAAAGAATAATTATTTAAATTTTTTTTAACTCTTTTTCTTTAAGTTGATTCAAGTGAAACCAATTTTTAATTAGGCATCTCCTCAAGCTTCTCCCCACATCTCCTTTTTTTTTATGCTTGAGGATCATTGTTAATCCCCTTTTTAATTTCTTTCCTCTTCTTTTTTTATGTATGTGAGGATTACTATATCTGGATAGCCTTTAATGATTTTGAACTTCACTATCCTCGTCTTAAAGTTAGAAACTTTTAACATTTCTTCACTTAACAAATTTATATTAACTTAAAAATTACATAAAGTTTAATTCTTTTCTTTCTACATGAATCTTTTAAGATTTTTAATACTTCAAAAATACAAATTCCCTTACTAAAAATAGAAAAACATAGTCTTATTCTCTTTTACCAAATATCTTAGTCTCTAATATTAACCTTTATTATTGAAAATTTTTTTACTTAAATTTACTATATATTTAGAAACATAAATATAGTTATCCAAAGTTAACCCCTAATACCAAAGGTCATGTTAAATTTAAAATTTTTNATAAAATTAAGTGCTTTCTTTTCTTTTTAAAATAAATTTTCTCAACCCCCCCCCCCCAAATTTAAATTTCTAAGAAAGATTTACATGAAGAAATTTAAAAATAAAAAGGTGAAAGAAAACATTAAATACATACAGAAAATTCATACTTGTTGAAGATTGTGATTTTTACAAATACATTCTGAAATACTACAGGTGCTAATAGGAAAAACTACAAGGCTTAAACATTAAATTGCACATAATATATATATATATATAAATATATATAATTTGTCGAGAAAAAGTTAATTACAATACATATAACAAAGTGCTGAAACTAATAGAGAACTAAACTAAATTTTAAAAATAAAAACATTTTTACACATTACAGTTTCACATTACAACATAACAACAGAGTCTCAACATTACCACAAAAGAAACAATACAATCACAAAGTATAACACAAACAAAAAAACAAACAAAAAGATCACCATTCATCATCTTCTTCTTCATCAACATCTTACTTTTGCTGCTGATATGGATTATAAACAGGGTGAAAAGAGAATTGAACTGTATGATCACCCCTCAGGTATTTAACTAAAGCATCATCGTAAGTAGCATCATATTCAAACTTATGGCAAATCAGATCATCTGTATGAGCATTTTTGGCCTCCATGTTTTGCATCCTTTGATCCATCTTCAAAATATCTCTTTACTGAATTATCATATGGTCCAATAACTCCCTGTTACTGGGGTCACTTGAAGTAGACTCACTAAAAGTAGCGGTCCTAGAAGTAGAAGGAATATCCCTGACCTTACTTCCAATTTAACTGTTACCCTTTTTACTCGAACAAAAACAAAATCATCAAAAGCTTCCGGAAACTTGGCATAAAACTCTATAACTATCTCAGCTATCGTATCAGCATTAAAATAGTAGAAGCTTTCCCACTGCCGAGAGATAATAAATCGTTCAACTTCTCCTCCTGGATTTTTAAAACCTCGATCCGGAATCTCTTTCTTATTTTCTTCAAGATTATGAAATCAAGCACTAGCTTTAAAGATAACAAACTTTTGCTCGTCATATTCTATTTTTCTTTTACTCTATCTAGTGTCATAGGAAATCTAGAAAATTTTGATAAAAATCTCAATAAATTTCAAAATTTTGAAAATCAAAATGTAAAGCACTTTAAACTTAAATCCACTAAGTAAAAGCTTTTCACCAAAGCATTTTCCCAAAATCTCTCAAAAAAAACAAAACTTTCGAATCTAGGTAATATGAGAAAAAGCTTTGGTGAAAAAAAATTTTACTTTAAAGTGTAGCTCTTACCTAGAGAAAATGAAATCTGAAGTTACTTTGCCTCTAAATTGCCTCAAATACACCCAAAATCAAGCCCTAAGTGTTAAAATCGAAGGTTGAAAGTGACTTTAGGGGTAAAAATGGAGGTTTTACGGTGAAAATAGCGAATTAAAGGGGTTATTACTGCTCTCGGGTCGAAGGCGTCGTGGGCGCCCATGCCAGCGCCGTCGGCATCGAAGGCCCGAAATTCACTATTATGATTTTTTCAAATTTTTAATTTCCTTTTAATTTACTTTAAAGTTTTTTTTTGTAATTTTAAACACAAATTTTTATCTATAATGATTCACAAATAATAATACACAAACAATCATTCTCACAAACAACAACAAACTAACTTATATATATGAAAATACACTTTTTACAAACACATTTCACAAATCACATATTCACACCTATTAAAAAAACTAATTAGTGTCGAAATCAAGCCAAAACACTAAAAACTGACACAAAACTGTACACATAATGAAAGTTCAGAATTCTAAAGCAAAAATAAACCAAGCCAAATCAAATCAAATCAAGTCCACACAATTACATCAAATACATAAATATTCCTAAGCAAGTAGAGAATCCAAAGTCTTTAGTCATTCTGCTTCATCTTCAATGCTTTCACTTCCTTTAATATCTCCCATGGATTCTTAATGAACATATAGGTTGTAGAAGGATCTGTACGGGAATTGATTTGTAAAATTTTCTTCGATCCACCCATTTTCTTTAAACATCCGAACTAATCCTGCTTCAAAAGTTCCAGTATGATCAAAATTTTCTTTCATTCTCCAATCAAGGTGATCAAAAAGTTACTTAAGATCTCCTACTGCATTCATAATACTCAGAATTTTCCTTTCAATTTTCTTCAATTTTTTCTCCAAAGCAAGCGAACTTCCTACTTTTGGTGGTATTAATCGAGTTCAAGCATGTAAAGAATGATCCATAATAGCATTTAGTGCTTCATTTCCATTATCAACATATTGATCATCAATAGGGATCATGGGCTTCCATGGTAGTAAACTTTTTCTCAACTTTCATATGGCACTTGCGATTGACTGCAAATCAGAAAAATTGTAGAAGGATGTCGAAGTTCATAAATTAGCCCATTCATAATGATAGCCGTAACAGATTAAATTATGATTGATCCTATATCAATAAGTTTTTCCATTTGAATACTGTAGTTTAAAATAACACTTTCCTTGGTAACTCTACTAATCTTCATAGTAGAGATTAACTTTGCACAAATAAAGAAATGCCACAGCTTTAAAATTGGATTAAGTGACGAAGCACGAAAACTAATATATCCTTCTTCTCGTACTTCCCACATATCACTTTCATCCATCAGAAAATTATAAACATCTTGCATCAAATCTCACATAGAAATGAAATTTGTATAATGATAGATTGGAACATTTTCTATCATATACAATTCATTAATCCTCATAGGAGTAAATGGTACAGCCTTACCTCGTACAAAGATAACTCCTTGGGTAATTCAATGTAAATTGGCATAGAACTCCTTCACTACAAGCATAACAACCGCAGCGGTAGTGTAACACATAACTTTCCATTGCCTTTGCAAAATGATATTGTCAACTAGAGCACTTGGATTGATCAATCCATGAATAACAAATCCTCTTTCCTTAATCAATCTACTCTTCGTAATAACCTTATCATATAACCTCTACGCATCAAAACTAATAAACTTTCTTATATTGAAAACTCCACACCTTGAAGTATTTTTGGAATTGAAAGCCATGGAATCTGAAAATAGGAAGTTTCTAGGCATCCTAGGAAGTTTTTAGGACGTTAAAAACACTTCTTGGTGGTTATTATAGAGCAAAATCCTGCCAAAGTCCGCCAAAAGTCGTCTGAACCGTCAAACCGCTCTCGGCACCGTAGAAGCTCCCAATTGGCGCTGTCAGCACTAAGATTAGTTTTCTTGGGCGCCGTCGGTGCCCATTATGGCCCCGTCAACAACAGTGGCCAAATTAACCTAATTCGCATTCGGTTTGGACTTTTGTGAAATGAACAAATTCAAAACAACTATAAATCCATATGGATATGTTCGTTTTTCCATGATGAAGCTTATGGAACAATCCCCATGAGTTTTCATCAAAATTCGAGCGAGATCTTAAGCTTAGATCATGGATGGTCCATGAGAAATCCTGTTTGGAGAAGATGACGGGATGCCGTCCATTTTTATGTATTAAAAATGGACGGTTGAGATCCCGTCAGACCGTGGTTTCGTCCATTCGAACCATATAAAACCGTGGACCACGTGGCTGTCTGCTTGGATACCTTGCCCAATAAAATATTGCCGTGTCAGAATTTCGAAAATACGATGTATGAGTCAGCGACTGCATGGAATTTTCTTTAAGTAGGAAATTAAAAAATTCTGAAAATGTCCAAAACTTTAAATATTTATATCTTGACACACAAAAATTAAAAAAATAAAACAAAAATATCTCTGAACTAACGACAATGAGTAGAATATTTTGGACATAAAATTAGAATTTAATTAATTACTTTTAGAGTAATTTAATTATTAAAAATTATTGATAATTTTAAAAATTCTGAAACTTTTAGGGAAATATCTTTAAGTCCCTAGGAACCTACCATAATTTTCCTAAGGACAAAAAGACTCCCTAGACACCAATTTCTTATTTTCTTTCAAAATTTGTAATTATTCATAAAATAATTATAAAAATTGACGAAATTGGAAATTAAAATTAGAAATGATTAGAAAACTTAGAGTAACCTTTTTGAACTCTAAAATGACAAATTTTTAACCATTTATAAATTTAAAAATGACATTTCATTTCTAGGGTTAAATTTGTAAAAAAAATAATAATTATTACATATTTACCCTAGTCTTCCTTAGGCTTGAACACTAGCCTTAGTGATACTTAGAATTAATTAAACTCTAATCTTTAGTCCTAAATGACATAGGGTCTAATTCACATCCTCATGACCATTAAGTCTAACCCCATAGACTCAATATGGTAAGATATTTAAACCCAGACTTGATTTGAATTCAAGTCAAATAAAATAAAACACTTAGATTTCATCTAGGTAAACCCAAAACTCTAATTAGGTTTAAACCACCTTTAAACCTAATTAAATCAATTTAAACCTTAACTACATTAGGTTTAACTCAATACACACCTAATTAGGTTTAAACTACATTTAAACCTAATGAAACTTAGTTAAACCTTAACTACATTAAGTTTAACTCAACAAATCATAATTAGGTCTAACCCTTGTTAGACCTAATTAATCAATTAAACCTTACTTAAATTAGGTTTAATTAACCTTAACCTAATTAGACTTAACCCATATTAATTCTAATTAATCAATTAAACCTTACCTAAATTAGGTTTAATTAACCTTAACCTAATTGACTTAACCCATATTAAGTTTAATCAATCAATTAAACCTTACCTAAATTAGGTTTAATTAACCTTATCCTAACTAGACTTAACCCACATTAAGTCTAATTTTTGAATTAAAACTTACCTCAATTAGGTTTAATCAACCTTAACCAAATTAGAATTAACCCATATGAAGTCTAATTAATCAATTAAACCTTACCTAAATTAGGTTTAGTTAACCTTAACCTAATTAAACTTAACCTATATTAAGTCTAATTAATCAATTAAACCTTACCTAAATTTGATTTAATTAACCTTAACCTAATTAGACTTTATCTATATTAAGTCTAATCAATCAATCAAACCTTACCTAAATTAGGTTTAATGAACCTTAACCTAATTAGAATTAACCCATCTTAAGTCTAATTAATAAATTAAACCTTATCTAAATACAGTTTAATTAACCTTAACCTAATTCATCTTAACACATATTAAGTCAAATTAATCAATTAAACCTTACTTAAACTAGATTTAGTTAACCTTAACCTAATTAGACTTAACCCATATTAAGTCTAATTAATCAATTAAACCTTACCTAAAATTAGGTTCAATTAACCTTAATCTTATTATACTTAACTCATATTAAGTTTAATTAATCAACTAAACAATACCAATTTAGGCCTAACCCTAATTTGGTTTAATCAATTTAAAGAAAACCTAACTTGAGTTTAACCTAACTTAAACTCAAGTTAACCCAAACTTCAGGTTCAACCCATATTGATCCTAACTTAACCAAAACCTAACTTGTGTTTAACCAAACATAAACTCAAGTTAACCCAAATAATAGATCAAACGTTAAATTTAGGTTCAATTCAAATTGAACTTAGATCAAAATAAACTTTAGGTTCAATCAAAATTAAACCTAACTCAATTTATCCTTTAAGTCTTAATTACATTAGACTTAAGTCAATTCAACTCTTAGGTTCTACCTATATTAAACCTAGAACATCTTAAGTCCTATCCACATTGGACTTAAAACTTTAGTTTATACCTACATTGAACCTAAAACATCTTAAGTTCTAATTATATTGAACTTAAACTATTTCAAATCCTTAGGTTCTAACTACATTGAGTTTAAAACATCTTAAGTCCTAACTACATTTGACTTAAACCAATTTAATCTTTAGGTTCTACCTATATTAAACCTAGAACATCTTAAGTCCTATCCATGTTGGACTTAAAACTCTAGGTTCTACCTACATTAAACCTGAATCATTTCAGTTTCACTTAAATCTTAGGTTTCAACTAAACTCCCTCAGGTCCAATTGACATACGACCTAAAATAAATGACATCAAAAAAATCTAACTCACCGACATAAATGACATAAAATTCTTCTTAAAAGACATTAAAATATAAGTTAAACATCTGTGTTCAGATTTATGAAGATTTCTTGGATGACGCAATCTATCGTTGCTGACAAGAATCTTCCAGTCGTAGTTTATACACCTTTCGGACTAAGAAAATTTGAATACTTCAGAGCCTCAGGACAACGAAGCCATAGGCATCTTGATCGAGTCGTTTAAAAATTATTTAAACAAATATAATGACCAACCAATAGTGCTAAATCTGACAATATGGTTCTATGCTAATCATGTTCTCTTTCGCAGGTTTATTGAAGATATGAAAATAAAATTTCACAGTAGATTTCCTTTGCATGTTATAGGGTGTGCTAACTAGTTTGCAGGACGACATTCAAAGATGAAATTTCAAGATAACAGTACCAGAAAGAAACAAAACAAAATAAAATGACATAAAAAAATAACAAAACCTACAACTTTCAGGACAATGACAAAACTACAACTTTTAGGACAATGTCAAAACCTAAAACTTTTAGGATAATCACAAAACTAAGATCCGACATATATTGACATTTTCTTGAGATTGGGCAATTAATGTTCATCTCTTCAAAATGAATGTTTGACATTAATCAGGAGTGTTCTTAGATAATTATCTAAGATGTAATTAACTATAGGAGCTTGCTCGTATAGGAGACTTAAAAGACCCAAATAGAATCTTTGGCTACAAAATTTCCTTGGAAAACTTTAATAATGACATGATCTAAAGATTTCCATTATAGATTTATCACCTAATGTTTTCTTTCTCCATCTTCTATTATTCTTAGTCCTTTCCTCTTTATTTTCTGAATTTCTTGAAATTCTAAGGATTCTTGACATAATCTGAATAGAATAAGCCATTCAGAAATTAAGGCAAGGAAATTGATAAGATAGAGATTTGGAGACTCCTAAAAACCACAATATCACGGAACTACATGCGCCCCTCTTGACCAGGTGAGGCGACCCCGACTCGGTCCGGGGGGGGGGGGGTTCCC
>JXCR01147413.1:181380-243703 GCA_002079205.1 Phalaenopsis hybrid cultivar
GGGGGGGGGGGTGTTCCCCGATCGCCACCAAGAGAGATTTTGTCGACTCTGCAATGGATTTTTCTCTCTCCTCTTCTTTCGTCAAAACATTCATCTTGATAAAATATTTTCCTGTAAACACTTTCAGCAGTTATTAAACGACATAACATAAATGAAATCATATATATATTCCCATATTACAAAACGAAAAAATTTTGATATACTTCTTTTTGAATTTTATGGTTGGATTCTCCGGATTCAGTCTTTTCATTCTATCAATAATTCAATTCGCCAATGAACGAAGATATCTATTTCCCACAAAATGAGTTTGGAATATTTGATGAAACTCCATATATGATGAATAATCCAATTCAAATAGCTGAAGACCCACTTGATAAGTTTGATTTATATGGATCTATTCAATTTTGAGGAAATGGAAGAAGAAGTTGATCGTAAGGGTAAGAAAATTTTTGAGAAAGAAAATGATATTCCATTGTCTGTGTATGAAATTGGATCGATTTCTAAAGCTGCTCCATTAACCAGTACTCAACGAAGGAATAACCAGTCTGTTAAAATGAAAAAGAAAAGAGATGACCAATCTGAAACTTCTGGATCAGACAATAATGTTTTAACTTGGAATAAGTACAAACTATTCCAAGTACCCATACAATATGATGATGAAGAATACCAACCCTTAAAAGAAGGAAAATCTCCATCTATTAAAAGGGTATACTCTGTATTTAAAAGACTTGCCTGGAAAGAAAGATGTTAGATTTCTATACTCCTAGACAAAATGAGATGTGCAGTTTCTACCACCACGAAAAGAAGAATCCTCGAACATGAAAATTCTGATTACCCAGAGATGAATCAACAATTAGAATGTCAACATACTCGAATACCAGCTAAACTTTGCTTGGGATCAAAAGTAGAAGATTCAACTCTTCTAATAAACAGCATAAGACACAATAAGTTGATCTTAGAAGCACAACAAACATCTGCTAAAATGCATTCTCTGGTAGAAATGTTGTGAGCTGCAGATCATTCATATTCACCATCTGATGATGTATTTCCTGAAATTCCTCATCTTATATTAAGAAATAATTTATGGAGACGTGAGTTATCAAAAAAACTCCAGATTATATGAATACTTCCACATAAATTCTTTAAGAAAATGATTGTAAGAAGAAACATGTGAAATCATTTGAAGAAAGATTAAAAAAATTAAAAGCTGACATTAAAAGACTAGCTACACGAAACAAAGATAATTCTTCTAACAATCAAAGAGAAGAATTTGTGAAGATAAATATGGTGGAAACTCGAGCCGCATCAGTAGCACGGGAAGTAAGGGAATCACTCCTCACCAATAAAGTAAATGAAATTAAAGAATTACGTATAACTCTCAAACAGTGAGATGAACAAATCAATCACCTCGAGAAAAAATTGAGGAAATGATGACAACTGCACAAAATCCTTCACAAATTACACCACAACTGACTGTTCAAATTGTTAGGCCAAAAAACATACATATTCTCAAAGATAAAAGGGAACCTATAGATGTGGAAGAAAGTTTACATAAGAAAAAGGATTCCACTGAAAGTGAAACTCCAGAAAAAGACATTACACAATTGGTAGAACATAAGGTGAAAGAAACAATGGCTGAAGTGAGGGCCAGATCATTAATTCTAAAGGTAGACTTTACCCAGAGAAATTTGTTTAGTCTAATATCCTAAAGGCTTTGTTCCACCTTTTTTTAAAATGTTTGATGGAACTGGAAATCCATGACAACATTTAGCTCACTTTAGAGCAAGTTCTTGCAATGCAGGTGGGAGTGATGCTCTTCTTTTTCGACAATTTGTTAACAGCCTAACAGGAGTAGCTTTCGACTGGTATGCTGAACTTCCAAATGGATCTGTTAAAACTTTTGTTGAATTAAAAAATCTTTTCATTCAACGATTCGCTGGAGCACAACACCACATAGCAGTTGGAGATCTAGTTGTGGAAAAGCAAAAATCTGGGGAAACCCTAGTGGATTACATTTTGTGCTCGAGAAATCTTAGCATGAAATGTGAACCACAACTCCAGGAGCAACATGCAGTTGAAATCTTGCTTAAAAATATTCATGGTCCTCTAGTATTTATGCTTAAAGGATTTACAATAAAGGCGTTTGAAAAGTTGCTCAGTAAAGCTGCTAATCTTCAAGAAGAAGCTAAGTAGATGGGTACAATAGAAAAGACAAAAAAGACAAAGTGAGTCAAGACATTCGAAAAGAAATCCACACCAATAGAAAAGGGTAAGTAGGTGATGCAAGTACAACCTGAACCAAAGCGATAAAGACAAAATAATAGCCAACAACAGTCACAATTACCTTCACAATTGCAGTTCCAACCACTGACATCAACACCAACGGAAAAGAAATCAATGGCTAAAAGATTAAATAAAGAATATCCATTCAAAATGGAAGCTGTTGCAAAGATGTTCCGTAGTCTGTTAAAGATACCTGAATTTAAATTGCTTGAAGCTAAGAGACCTAGGGAAGTTGGTAAGAAAGATCATCCTAATTACCGTCCTTATCATAGAATGTTGGGACATAAAATTGAAGCATGCTTTATCTTTAAAGATTGGCTAGAGTGTAATTTCAGAGCAAGGAATATAGTTATTCCAAAATAATATTTGAAAGAACCTGACAAAGGTTCGATCAATATGATTTCGGTTGACGAATATATTCTTGAAGATGACAAGAATACTGCACAAGGCAAACCTCTTGAGGAGACTTTAACAAACATTCAAAATGCTCAATATTCTAAGAAGGAAAAGAAGAAGAAAAAGAAAAAATTGAAAAGGGCTAGAGGTCTTGTTAATATAGGGACTACTATCACTCGTGTACCTCCTTCTATTTCTAGTCCTACTAGGATAGTTGTTTCGGACGAAGGGTGAAAATCCCATGAGTCGTTCACTTTGTATGAATTTCTGTATAATCCTATTAAGAATAATAATAATCCCCGTTCTGTCTATATCTTAACTATTTCTGACATTATATCTGAAAATGAACAACTTGATTTCAATCCTATGGACAATGTTCAAATAGTAGACAAATCTGATGATATTATTGATAAACAAAACAATGACTTTGAAAGTGAAATTGAAGATATAACACTTGAACTATGACAAGTACCAATTTCTATAGAATTGGAACCTTCTGAATCAGAAGAAAATAGACTGGATAATATATTAATGGAAATAAATGAAATTATCTTACAAAGTGGAAAGGTTTTACCTTCAATGACTGCTAAAGCAAAAGAAAAGTAGATATTGCCACCGGAGAAAGTCGTTCCTCCAGTACAAGAGCGATTCTCTGAAGAAAATAATGATAGTTCTTGCAAAGTGGATTAAAATGTAGTAGGCCATTTGAGAAAATTACCAGTGAAATTGAGCATTTATGACGCCCTTAGTTTTTCTGAAGAAATGAGGGAATCATTAATAAAAGCTCTTCAAGACCATGAAATTTGTCTAGCTCAACTTGCCAGTAGTCCCTTAAATGAGGCTTACTCGTCAAAAAAATAGGCCAAGATAACTTTTTCTGACATTGACTTATTACTTGGTTCAACAGAACATAATTGGTCACTATATATAACAGTAAACATCAACAATATGATACTTCGAAGAGTACTTATTGATCCTGGTGCCTCAATTAATATCATGATATTAAGAACTCTTGCATATTTGGACATTGGTGCAAAGAAATTGACGACAGATAAGATGATGTTACGAGATTCAATCAACAAGGAGAACGAGCTGTGGGATCCATAACATTACTTTTGAAAATTAATGACTTGTTGACAATGGTATAATTCCACATTATTGATTCTGAAAACTCTTTTAAAGCCTAGCTCGGCCAACCATGGCTCCATGAACATAAAATGTTGCCATCTTCTTTAAAAATTTACAAAAAGGACAAGAATATTGCATCATAGGTGACTTACAACCATTTTCTATCCACGAAATTGGTGTACATGAAGATGCTTCATACTACACTCCGATGGAGAAAATGATATTCTCTAGAGAGGCAGTAGTAAATAAAGACAATATAGACAAAAAGAAAATGAATGAAGAGAATAAAGAAAAACAGGTTGATGAAAAATCTTCTTCGATACATAAAAGTCTATTTTAAAGTCAAAGATGAGAAAGAAGGGATTCAACATTTGACAAAAAGAAATCACCAAAGTTCAAGATCTACCTGGACTCAGAAAAAGAAAAAGAAAAGACAAACGAACCACAATTCAAAATACCTCTTGAAGAAAATGAGAAAAAGGAACAATTTGAATCAATGTATGAACAAATTAATCATTACATACACACTATGACTCTACCTCTGATCTCTCCTTCAAAAATTGAGGACATAGTGGTCAAAGAAGTACAGAGTGAAAATAGAAAGTCTACAAAATTTCAACTTGGTTTTACATCTTCTAGTTTTGAAAAAGATGTAAAGTTAGAAGATGAAAATAAAAATGTTATGACATCAATGAAAATTCCTTCTGAGATTTATTCTTCATGTGTTAAAAAATTATTTAAAAATACTTTGATGGATATAAATTAGTCATTGAATCAATCTCAAATTTTTGAACAATTATGGAAATATAGCAAACGACATCATAATTCTAAAGAAGGTATAGGGTTTGATACTTTAGAACCCCTGAATGACAAAAAATTTTGCCTTGTTGTCGCCGAAACATTTAATATTGAGAAAACATTGGATCTTGAGATAGAAGATGCATCGCCAGAATTTGAAGAAGTTAAAATGACAATGGATGAACTAAAAAAAATAAACTTGGGAACTGACGATAACCCGAGACAAATTTTTATTAGTTCTTTCCTGAATGACAAAGAAACAAAAGAAATATTCCAATTGTTAAAAGAATATAAAAACTATTTTGCTTGGAGCTATGACGAGATGCCAGGACTTGCTTCATAAATTGCAATCCATAAACTTGGAATAGATCAAACTGTAATCCCAGTTAAACAAGGACCAAGAAGAATGCGTGTTGAAATAGAAAAACAAGTTATCGTTGAAGTTAAGAAATTAATCGAAGCGAACTTCATCCGAGAAAAAAAATATTCGACATGGCTAGCTAATATAGTGCCAGTAAGGAAGCAAAATGGACAAATTCGAGTCTGTGTAGATTTCATAGACTTAAATAAAGCTTGTCTAAAATATGAATTTCCCTTACCAATCCTCGAATTAATGGTTGATATTGCATCCACACATGTAATATTTTCATTTATGGATGGAATGTCATAATATAATCAAATTAAAATGTTTCTGGAAGATGAGCCGAATAAAGCCTTTAAAACACCCATTGGCATATATTATTACAAAGTAATGACATTTGGACTAAAGAATGCTCGCGCGACATATCAAAGAGCTGTGACACAAATTTTTGACGAGCTTATACATAATCAAGTTGAATGTTATGTTGATGATTCAGTTATCAATAGTAAACAAAAAGAGGATCATGTGTACCATATGAGAATTGTCTTCGAACGATTACGACGATTTAATCTTAAAATGAATCTATTAAAGTGTGCTTTTGGTGTCACTTCCAAGAAATTTTTAGGATTTATTGTTCGAACGAGGGATTGAAATTGACCACCTTAAAATTAAAGCCATCCTAAACATGCCTCCTCCGAAAAATTTGACCCAACTCCAATCCTTTCAAGGAAAAATAACCTATATTTGACGTTTTATCTCCAATCTTTCAGGTAGATGTCGACCTCTCACTACCTTAAACAGAAAAGACACCAAATTTGTATGGGGCGAAAAGTGTCAACAAGCCTTTGAAAATATCAAACAATACTTGACAAACCCTCCCGTTTTAGCAGCCCCTATATTAGGGAGACTTCTTATCTCTTATACTGCAACATTAGAAAATTCCCACAGAGCCTTATTAGCTCAAATAAATGATCAGGGAAAGGAAAATGCATTAGATTATCTTAGTCATTTCCTAGTTCTTACTGAAGTAAGATATCCTACGATTGAGAAGCATTGTTTGGCTTTGATCTTTGCAGTGCAAAAGCTCAGACATTATATGCTGTCTCATAATGTAACTCTTATTTTAAAAGTCAATCCTTTACAATATTTAATGACTCGACCAACAATTTTTAGAAGACTACCCAGATGGGCAATGATATTAATTTAATTTCATAAAACATTTGTACTGTTACACGCTGTCAAAGGACAAATTTTTGCAAACTTTTTGGCAGCACACCCCATTCTAATTGATTCTCATCTTAATGATGATTTTCCCAACGAGCAATAATTAGAGATAAAAGATTCTGACACTAAATGATGGTAATTATATTTAGATGGAGTGTCATCCTCTCGAAAAGATAAAGATAAACAAAAAGTCATACCTGGAAAAGCAGGAGTAGGATTGATCTTCATTACTCCAAACACGATGATGATACCATTTTCCTGTCATCTAACTGAACCATGTACAAATCACGAAGCTGAGTATGAGGCACTTATAACTGGCTTAGAATTAACAATATCAATGGACATCAAACATATCGACATCTATGGAGATTCTGAACTGATCATAAATTAGATTGCAGGAAAATACAGAATTTTGAAACCACGACTGGAACAATATTTTAATTACATCATGAAATTACTTCAATAGATTCCCAACGTAACATTTTTCTGATTCTAAGACAAAATAATTCTTTAGCAGATGCTTTGGCTAAAGTTGAAAAAGAATTTGCTTGTCCAGAACAAGAAAATATTCCAATTTTTGTAAAAGGATGATGAGTTCTTTCCTCAATTGACATTAACAATCTTCACATGAATGATAAAGATCAGACGATAATGAACATTGACAATGAAAAAGATGATTGGCGACAGCCAATTATCAAATATTTACAAACTGGGAAATTTCCAGGAAATAATTCCTTAGCAACACAAATTAAACAAAGAGCATTGTCTTATGACTTGGTAAATAATGTTTTTTATCATTGATCTTTTGATCAAATCTAGTTAAGATGTCTGAGGCAATCAGAAGCCCAACAGATTGTTAAAGTAATGCACTCAGGCTTATGTGGAGCACATAAATCTGGGCCCATGATGAAGATGAAAATTAAAAGAATGGGATATTATTGGCCAACAATGATGACTAACTGCCTTAAAACTACAAAGAAATGTCATCAGTGTCAAATCCATGGAGTGATTTTACATCAACCACCAAATGTGTTGCATCCAACAATTGCATCTTGGCCATTTGAATGTTGGGGCACAGATATTGTGGGCCCAATAGATCCTCCATCATCCAAAGGACATCGATTTATTTTGGTTGCTACAGATTATTTCTCTAAATGGGCAGAGGCAGTGCCACTTTAAGAAGTTAAAGCAGAACATGTTCTCCAATTCTTTAAAACACTTATCCTCTACAGATTTGGGATTTCTAGTAGAGTAATCTTGGATAATGGAATAACTTTTAAAAACACAAAAATGAACAATTTCATACAAAGACTTGAAATAGACTGCCGATATTCAACAATTTATTATCCAAAAGCCAATGGTTTAGCTGAAGCCTTCAATAAAACATTGGTTCAGATCTTAAAGAAAACGTTAGAAAACACTCCAAGATAATGGCACGGAAAATTGATTGAAGCTTTATGGGATTACATGACTACATACCGAACACCAACGCGATCAACACCGTTCACTTTGGTGTATGTTTCTGAATCTATACTTTCACTTGAAGTTCAAATTCCTTGTCTAAGAGCTAGAATTGCTCGCAAAATAACTGAAGAAGAAAATGTGAAGTTGCGACATGAGGAAGTTGAAAGTTTGGAAGGCAATCGGCTACAAGCCCAATAAAATTTAGAGTTGTACCAAGCTAAGATGGTCTGAGCCAATAATAAATTGGTTCATCTGATGACATTTCAGATCAGAGATTTGGTCTTAGTACTTTGAAGACCCATTCTTGCTCATTGAAAAATGAGTGGGAAATTTGAACCAATATGGGAAGGCCCATATGCCATAGAAAAGACATATTCGGGAGATCTTATCAGTTAATCAACTGTAAGGGAGAGAGACTATACCCCCGATTAATGGGAGGTATTTGAAAAAGTATTATGAGACATAAAAAATGACAAATTTTTTTGTAATCTGGGAAATAATAAAATTTTAAATTCACTTTCATGATAAAATCTTTGGCTTTTGTATCTTGTGGGTTCATTTCTACTTATTAAGCCAATGCTTAAAAAGTAAGATTCTTTTATAAAACAAAAAGATAGTGATAAATAAATGATATTATATTGAATGATAGTCTGACATGTTACATTACCCTGTTACTTGTAGGAAAATGCCTAACAACAGACTTTTATTCAGTTTTTGAAATGGTGCATGTTTGGCTTTGGACTACCAGTATGTGGATGAAGGAGCTAGGATACTTTTTGACCCTGATTTACTACAGCTTGAATTAATATATCATTTTGATCATTGTTATACCTCATCAATCAGGATGAGATGAAGGACGAGGCACCTATCATAGAGTTTAGAGGTCGAGAACAATATGACCTCATGGATGAATAAAAAGTTGACAATCACAAACGAAAGTTAAGTAATGGAAAAATAAAATTGGTAGTGACAACTACAGCTCAAGGACTTACAGAAGCATCTGCAACTGGCCTTAATAAACCGACATTGTTACTTACCCGTTCTCAAAGGATAAATTGCAATAAATGATTGAAATGATAGGAAGAAAGACAACAACAAGACAAAAGGCATAAGGAAGACAACACCGATCAGTTTGAATTTCCTGTCTTTGAGAGTCTATCTTGTGGAATATATCCTATCTTGGGGATACCGGATTTGGACCCTGAAAAATTCGATTGAAAGAACCACTTTCACCCCGATTCCATATATACCAGCTCTGGACTTGGCAGTGCCGGACAAAGAAATTGGTAGAGGGATATTTCTGAAGAAGAAATATGACAAATTCAAGCTATTAAACGACAATCTTTTGAACAATTTAAACATATCAATGGACAAACCATCAATATACTTGAAGGCATTAAATTGATTACTAGAGTATTTGATGAAGACGAGCAGGCGGCCATCATTAAACATGTGATGGAAGCTTGAGATCTCAGTCGGGCTGGGCATCTTAAAAGAGAACCTACTACGAGCCAAACAAGTGAATATGCAGCAAGGGACCGGTTGATAATCCAGTACGGATGTTGTTATCATTATGCTAAAGACAAAGAAGAAAATCCTCTGGGAATTCTATGACATGAATAGGTAGACGCAATGCTTACAGTGATGATCCAAATCATCAGGCGGCTCGTTACCTGGGGGATAATTCCATCAAGCTATATCCTAGATAGTTATATTATCAATATATGCATCCCATCTCATATTGATAGTCATGACTTTGAAAGGCCCTTTCTAACAATATCAGTGATGAACAGACGTTATATCATGTTTGGAAGAGAGATATTAATCATGGGCCCAGGAGAATTTTAAGGATCTTATCAAGTTCCTCTTCCACTGGGGTCAGTCTTGGTTCTACAAGGCAACGAAGCTGATATATTCAAACACTGCATTCCAAGTGTAGGTAGACGTTGTATCTCGATAACATTACGAAGAATGCGATAAGAAAAACTTCGGATGGATATCAGCCGATTCCAGAAATCGAAGGACTACAACCTCTGGAATTACCTTGACCCTATGGATGTCTAAGCATCCATGGTATATTTGATAAGATTTATCTTGGAGTGCTAGATAATTATAGTCGGTCTAGTAATGCCCAAGGTTGTAAAAATAAAAGATGACATGACATATGACACAATCTTTTTATGGAAGTAACTTATCCAGATATGATGTGTTGTCTATAACATATTATGTTCTACCAACTTTATTATCAATATGGTTGTTAATGTAGAATACGTGAAATGATGAAAATAAAAATCCCTAGTTATCTGCAATGTCTATGCTAGTCCAAGGATGCCAAACTGTACACCTACAAATGAAAATAATATAAATAATTACAATTTGATTTTTTTAGAACAAATTCTCAGCGAAAGTTTCCATAAAGAATATGTTTTCATACTTAGCACTCTCTTGATAAGGAAATATGGTATTACCTTTATTCCTTTAAGATAGGATATAAGTCATATAGTATTCCTTCTTAAAATCGACAAACAGACATTTGACATTTCTAAGAGATGGTATGATAACAATTCTCTCTCTTGATAAGAAAATATGGTATTTCCTTTATTCCTTTGAGATAGGATATAAGTCATATAGCATTCCTTCTCCAAAATGACAGACAAACATTTGACATTTCTGAGAGATGGTATGATAATCATTCTCTCTCTTGATAAGGAAATAAAGTATTTCCTTTACCTCTTTGAGATAGGATATAAGTCGTATAACAATCCTTAAAACCGACAGACAAACATTTGACATTTCTGAGAGATGATATGATATCCATTTTCTCTCTTGATGAGGGAATATGGTATTTCCTTTATCTCTTTGAGGAAGAATATTAATTGTATAGCATTCCTTATCAAATAAGAGAACTGAAATTTGACTTCTCAAAGAAGATATAAGAAGTCCTTTCATGAAATATGACATTCTTTTTCCCATAACTACACGATATGACATCATCGATAATTGACTATTTTGATCAACGCCAATATGTGTGGCATACTTATTTAGAATCCCACACAAATTGGGGGCCCATTTGTTGACCTCACTTTTAGTGAAGATCTTAAAACAATATTCATGGATAAAAAACAAAATTTAATTTGAGGAATCTTAAGACTTAAAATTCTTAAACATATTCAAAAGATTTGAAAATGATCATTGTGGTTATTAAGATAAAGGAGTCTACCAATATTGACTTCTTTGGATATTTCTAGGGTTATTAAAACCATAGAAATTAAAACAACCTTCAAAACATTCTATTTGAATCTTAACAATGATAAACCCTAAAATGATCAAATCAGTGATAATAAGCCCTAATTTGGTCAAACATTGACTTAAGAGGTCATTTTGGTGACCAAAAAGTCAATTAATCTAATTGGTTCACTTTGACTCATATAGTCAATTCTGGTCAAAATGGTGAATTCATGACCTAATGGCCACCACATTGAATATACTGCTCATCTTTGGTTAATTTAGACCAATGAATCAGTTCAAACCCTAAAAATGGTCAAATTGGATTATTTGATCATTTTTACAACACTAATATGATCAAACCGGACCATTTTGGTCAACTACAGACACCATTGACCAACTATTGGTCAAATGACTAAAGTGAACCTCCATAGTCACCACTTTGACCATTTAATCATTCATAGACCCAAATGACCACCATATGGTCAATTTGACCATTCTGGTCAACTTGGGTCAACCTTGGTCAACCTTGCTCAAACCCAAGTCATACCCCAAACATCCTCATGACTAAATAAACCATGAAATGGTTAAGCGAGTCATCATAGTCAACCCTTCGACCCACAATGGTCAACATTGGTCAAACATGGTCAACCAATTCAACTTTGGTCAAATTTGGTCAACTCACCATTAGATAAAATTTTGATATTTTTATCAAATATTTTATTCTTTTAATTAATTAAATAAGAATAAAATTAAAAAACCATTAGACCTAGGCTTTAAGTAAAAATATGGTTTAAACTCATGGTATGACAAATCCATGGTAACCTTAAAACTATATCTTTAAATTAAATCCTAAATTCAACTCATGAGGGATCTTTAATGGGTCACCCATGACCCATGGAATCTCTTATAACAACCCATGACCCATTGAAAAATTTATGAGCCACCATGGTTAGCCTAGGTTAAAGCTCATGGTGACATTATCATAAAGGGGTAAGTAGGTGTTATCTCTTTATAAATAGCTTATGGAATGGCTTGGATGAATCACCACTCACCTCAACCATTCTCTAATGAGGAGAAGATTTCTCTAAGCTTTATCCCATTCATAATTAAAGCCAACATGAACATGATGAACATTACATTAAAAAAATTAAGGGTAAAGGGATATGTTTCACCCCACCCTCAAATACATTGAATGACCAGTAGAACTCGTATGGTGAGGGCTGGTTCAAGCCAATTAAGCTGCCTTATCTGCCACCCAAGTTAGCCAATGAAGGGGGGCAAAAATATGAGTTAAAATATCAATTAAAATTAAAATCCATGGAGATAATGCATTGGAAACTATATCCCTAAATATTTTTGGTCAGGAGATATATCCACAAGCTAGATACAACCTCATCTCCTTCCCCAAATGAACTTAAGTCCCATAGCCACCATAAATGGCTATAAAATTGACCAAATCTGTGAGCTAAAGGAAGAAGAGGAAAAATTGAAAAAACCTAAATATTGTCCAATTCTTAAAACTCCCAAAACCAAAAATACTTCTCATAACTTGAGCAATTGATCCCTCATGGAATCGAGCCATAAAGCTCACCCAATCCTCTCAATTTGACCAACCTGAAACCCTTAAAAACTGGATAAATTTGGAGTGTAAAACCAAACCCTCCAAATCTTCTAATTAAATCTTTTTACAACTTCCTTGAGGTGTAAGAAGAAGTTTCTAGCTGAAATTGGACCTTCTCATAGCCTCTACCATAGAGTTCAGTGAAACTGAGTTCACCATTTGATTTAACTCTTACATAGAGTCAATTTCACCTTAATTTGGACTTGTTAGGAGCGTCGCAAGCACCTAGCAATCGATCCTATGAAACTTGATTGAGGCTTCACCTCATCAAACTAAGGTATGGCCAAATTAACCTAATTCACGTTCGGTTTGGACCTTTGTGAAATGAAAAAATTCAAAACAACTATAAATCTATGTGGATTTGTTCGTTTTGCCATAATGAAGCTTATGGAACAATCCCCATG
The DNA here is from genome assembly GCA_002079205.1 of Phalaenopsis hybrid cultivar. NCBI lineage: Eukaryota > Viridiplantae > Streptophyta > Magnoliopsida > Asparagales > Orchidaceae > Phalaenopsis > Phalaenopsis hybrid cultivar. The sequence goes on from JXCR01147413.1 coordinate 194,288, forward strand.
AGTTTTCATCAAGATCCGAGCGAGATCTTACGCTTAGATCACGGATAGCCCATGGAAAATGGCTGTTTGGGGAAGATGACGGGATGTCATCCATTTTTATGTATTAAAAATGGACGGTTGAGATCTCGTCAGATTGCGGTTTCGTCCATGTGAACCATATAAAATCGCGGACCATGTCGTTATATGCGTGGAATCCTTGCCCAATAAAATAGTGTCGCATCTGAATTTGGAAAATACGATGTATGATTCAGCGGCTGCGTGGAATTTCCTTTAAGTAGGAAATTCAAAAGTTCTTAAAATGTCCAAAACCTTAAAAATTCATATCTTGACACACAAACATGAAAAAAATAAAACAAAAATACCTCTGAACTCAGGAAAATGAGTAGAATATTATGGGCATGAAATTAGAAATAACTAGAAAACTCATAGTAACATTTTTAAACTCTAATATGATAAATTTTTAACCATTTTTAAATTTAAAAATGACATTTCATTTCTAGAGTTAAATTTGTAAAAAATGAAAATAAAAATTACATATTTACCCTAGTCTTCTTTAAGCTTTAACACTAGCCTTAGTACACTTAGGATTAACCAAACTTTAATCTTTAGACCTAAATGACATAGGGACTAATTCACATCCTCATGACCATGAAGTCTAGCCCAATAAACTCAATATGGTAAGATATTTAAAACCAGACTTGATCTTAATTCAAGTCAAATAAAAAAAAAACACTTTCATTTAGGTAAACCCAAAAATCTAATTAGGTTTAAACCACCTTTAAACTAAATTAAATCAAGTTAAACCTTAACTACATTAGGTTTAACTCAATACACACTTAATTAGGTTTAAACCATCTTTAAACCAAATTAAACATAGTTAAACCTCAACTACATTAGGTTTAACTCAACAAATCTTAATTAGGTCTAACCCTTATTAGACCTAATTAATCAATTAAACCTTACTTAAATTAGTTTTGATTAACCTTAACCTAATTAGACTTAACCCATATTAAGTCTAATTAATCAATTAAACCTTACCCAAAATAGGTTTAATTAACCTTAACCTAATTAGACTTAACCCATATTAAGTCTAATAATTCAATTAAACCATACCTAAATAAGGTTTAATTAACCTTAACCTAATTATACTTAACCTATATTAAGTCTAATCAATCAATTAGACCTTGCCTAAAATTAGGTTTAACTAACCTTAACCTAACTAGACTTAACCCATATTAAGTCTAATTATTCAATTAAATCTTACCTAAATTAGGTTTAATTAAACTTAAGCTAATTAGATTTAAAAGTCTAATTAATAAATTAAACCTTACCTAAATTAGGTTTAATTAACCTTAACCTAATTATACTTCATCCATATTAAGACAAATTAATCAATTAAACCTTACCTAATTAGGTTTTACTAACCTTAACCTAATTATAATTCACCCATATTAAGTCTAATAAAACAATTAAACCTTACTTAAGTTAGGTTTAATTAACCTTAACCTAATTAGACTTAATGCATATTAAGTCTAATTAATCAATTAAACCTTACCTAAATTATGTTCAATTAACCTTATTCTAATTAGACTTAACTCATGTTAAGTCTAATTAATCAACTTAACATTACCAAAATTAGGCCTAACCCTAATTGGGTTTGATCAATTCAAAGAAAATCAAACTTGAGTTTAACCTAACTTACACTTAAGTTAACCCAAACATAAGGTTCAACTGATATTGAACCTAACTTAACCAAAACTTAACTTGAGTTTAACCTAACTTAAACTCAAGTTAACCCAAAAATTAGATTAAACCTTAAATTTAGGTTCAAGTCAAATTTAACTTAGGTCAACATAAACTTTAGGTTCAATCAAAATTAAACCTAACTCAGTTTAACTCTTAAGTCTTAAATACATTAAACTTAAGTCAGTTCAACTGTTAGGTGTTACCTATATTAAACCTAGAACATCTTAAGTCCCATCCACGTTGGACTTAAAACGTTAGCTTCTACCTACAATGAACCTAAAACATCTTAAGTCCTAATTATATTGGACTTAAACTATTTCCAATCATTAGGTTCTATTTACATTGAGTCTAAAACATCTTAAGTCCTAACTACATTAGACTTAAACAAATTTAATATTTAGGTTCTACTTATATTGAACCTAGAACATCTTAATTCCTCTCCACATTGGACTTAAAACTCTAGGTTCTACCTACATTAAACTTGAATCGTTTTTATTTTCACCTAAATCTTAGGTTTCAATTAAACTCTCTCAGGTCTAATTGACATATGAACTAAAACAAATGACATCATAAAAATCTAACTCACCGACCTAAATGACATAAAATTCATCTTAAAAGACATTAAAATATAACTTAAACATCTGCGTTCAGATTTACGAGGATTTCTTGGATGACACGATCTATCGTTGCTGACAAGAATCTTCTGGTCCTGGTTTAAACACCTTTCGGACAAAGAAAATCTGAGTACTTCACAGCCCAAGGACAACGGAGCCAAGAATATCTTGACCGGGTCATTTAAGAATTATTAAACCAAATAAAATGACCAACTAAAGTGATAAATCTGACAATATGGTTCGATGCTAATCATATTGTCTTTTGTATGTTTAGTGAAAATATGAAAACAAAATTTTGCTCTAGATTTCCTTTGCATGTTATAGGGTGTGCTAACTCTGTTTTGCAGGATGACATTTGAAGGCGGAATTTCAAGATATTAAAACCAGAAATAAACAAAACAAAATAAAATGACATAAACAAATTAACAGAGCATACAACTTTTAGGACAATGACAAAACCTACAACTTTTAGGACAATGGCAAAACTTAAAACTTTTAGGACAATGACAAAACCTACAACTTTTAGGACAATAATAAAACCTAAAACTTTTTGGACAATCACAAAATTAAGTTCCGACAAATATTGACATTTTCTTGAGATTGATCGATTAATGTTCATTTCTTCAAAATGAATGTTTGACATTAATGAGGAGTGTTCTTAGATAATTATCTAAGATGTAATTAACTTTCTCCACCTTCTATTTTCCTTAGTCCTTTCCTCTTTATTTTCGGAATTTGTTGAAATTCTAAGGATTCTTGACATTATCTGAATAGAATAAGTCATTCAGAAATTAGGGCAAAGAAATAGATAGAATAGAGATTCGGCAACTCCTCAAAATGACAATATCACGAAACGACACGTGCCCCTCTTGGTCAGGTGAGGCGATCTCGACCAGGTCGGGGACGGTGCCCCGATCACCACCAGTCGGTTCTCCAAGAGGTGCCTCCAAAATCTCTTCAAGAATCGTCCAAATACATCAAACCTTCTAGAAACAGGGGCTAAACTGCCTTTGGTGCCGTCGGCGCTAAGTAAAAATTTCAGCTGTTCTGTTGTTCTACACCATCGGCGCTGTCCTTGGCACAGTCGACATTAAGTACTTCTTCAAAAACATCATTTTGACTCCAAATTCCATCCTTTTTGCTTCCTTTTTTTTTAAGTCCTAAAAATCAACAACCTACAAGAAAACATCAAAATAACTTCCATTAAGGTGCAATATTACCAAAAATAAGTATAAAATATGGGTCCAAAATTGTATGTATTTTAGGTGTATCATTACTCAACCTTTACCTTGTATCCACTTATTGGGTTCAGATTGTGTCCTCTTTCTTAGGCGTGGGCTAGTCCAAGATCACACTTTTCCATTACGTGTTCGATAATAGCTGCTTGTTCATCTTCATCAAACACCTTAGTGAATAACTGAATACCCTCAAGTATATTTATAGTTCGATCATTCACATGCTTGAACTATTCAAACAAGTGTCATTAAATGATTTATATGTGTCCCAATTCTTCTTTTAAAATATCTTGTTTTTCAGTTGGTTCTTTTGCTATTGTGAGGTCAAGTGTTGTAGCATATGGAGTTGGACTGAAGATTGTTCATTCTAGCTTTTCCTCTTCTTCATAGTCTAGGTTTTCAACTCCTAAGACAGGATATACCTCTCAATGGTATATTCAGGGATTGGGAATACAAATTGAGCAGTGTCTTTCACCATAGTTCTCATATTTTATTTTCACTTTTCCTCATGTCATTTCAGTTGCTTATTAGGATTTCTTCTTTGAGATTGAGTCAATCAAGATGTCAATTTATTAATACCAGCAACAGATGCTTTGGTAGCTTAATGATCTACAGTTACCATTACTGATTTCAACCTTTTAGTGTCAAACTTTCATTTTTAACTAATTGGTTTTACCTTTTGTTTGATCATTTCTTGTTGTCGAATTTTAAATTCCAAAACATGTGATTTTTCTTCAGCTTTCTTTTTATCGACAATGGAAAACAATGGTCAATTATACAGTAGCTCAACTTGTGTCAGATCAAAGTCAAAATTGATTCTCAATCCCTTGTCAATGCATCAGCGATCCAACACCAAACAACAACCACTTTTAAAAGTGAAAAGGAGCCTGTTTTAGACATTTTCCTGCGAGCAACAGGGTAATGTAACATGTGAGACTAAATTTCATTTTCAAAGTATTTAATTAATTAAAATTTTTATGATTTTATTGCGAGGAATTATGCTTATAAGCACCTACTTAATAAGCAAAAGGAAATCTCAAAAGGCAAAAGTTGTACAATCGAGATGTTTTTGAAAAATTGTATTATTTTCCCAGTTCAGAAACAAGTCATTATTTCTTATGTCGCATAATATTTTTTCAAATACCACCCATTGATTGTGGGTATAATTATTTCACCTTTATATTCAATCAACTGATAGGGTCCTCCTGAATATGTTTTTTCAATAATGTATGGGCCCTCCCATATTGGTCTAAATTTTCAACTTATTTTTTGGTGAGTGAGGATAGGTCTTTGGAGTACCAAGACTAAGTCTCTGATTTGAAATGTTCTTGGACGAACCAATTTTTTGTGAGCTCACACCATCTTGGCTTGATACAACTCTAAATTTTGTTGAGCTTGTAAACATTTGCCTTCCAAACTTTCAAGTTCCTCAAGTCACAATTTTGCATTATCTTCTTCTATTATATTATTGACAATTGTAATCTTAAGGGAAGGAATTTGAACTTCGAGGGGAACTACAGCCTCATAACCATATACCAAAGGAAACGATGCTGACCTTATTGGTTTTCAGTATGTAGTTATGTAAGCCTATAAAGCTTCAATCAATTTTTCATGCCATTGTTTTGGATTGTTGGTTAATGTTTTTTTTTTTAACTGAACCAATGTTTTATTGAAAGCTTCAGCTAAACCATTGGCTTTTGGATAATAGATCATCAAATATCTCTAGTTTATTCCAGGTCTTTGAATGAAATTGTTCATTTTTGTATTTTTAAAGGCCAGTCCATTGTCAGAGATGACCCTTCGAGGAGCTATGAATCTATAGAGAAGATTCTGGAGAAATAATCTGTAGCAGCTAAGATGAATCAATGTTCTTTATATGATGGAGGATCTATAGGACCAACTATATCTTATTCCCAAAAATCAAATCACCAAGATGCAATTGTTGGATGCAACACATTTGGCAGTTGATGTATAATCACTCCGTAAATTTGGCATTGATGACATTTTGCATTTTCAAGACAAACAATCATCTTTGTCAGCCAATAATATCCCATTCTTTTGATTTTTGTTTCCATTTTTGGTCCATATTAATGTGCACCACATAAGCCTGAATGCACTTCTTTAACAATCTCTTCAGCTATAGATTGATTTAAACATCTTAACCAAATCTGTTCAAAGGATCGATGATAAAGAACATTATTTATCAAAGCATAAGTTAATCCTCTTTATTTTATTTGTGATGCCATATAATTATTTTCTGGTAATCTATTAGTCTGTAAATATGTGCTAATTTGCTGTCTGCAATCTTCTTTCTCGTTGTCGACAATTGTTATTGTCAAATCTTTGTCATTCATTTGGAGATTAATAATATTAATTAATGAAAGAACTTGTCGTCCTTTTACAGAAATTGAAATATTTTCTTGCTCTGAACAAGCAAATCTTTTGCAAGTTTAGCTAAAGCATCCATTAAAGATTTATTTTATCTCAAAATCAAAAAAGAGTGTCATGTTAGGAATCTTTTGAAGTAATTTCATGGTATAATTGCAATATTATTCTATTTGTAGCTTTAAAATTTTGTACTTTCCTGCAATCTGATTGATAGTCGGTTCATAGTTCTCAAAGATGTTGATATGTTTAATATCCAATGATACTATCAATTCAAAGTCGGTTATGCGCGCCTCATATTTAGCTTCGTTGTTTGTACACAGTTCAATTAAATTATAAGAAAATGTAATCATCGTTTTGTCTGGAGTAATGAAGATCAATCCTACTCCTACTTTTTTAGGTATGATTTTTTGTTTGTCTTTGTCTTTTTGAGAAGACGATGCTCCATCAAAATATAATTCCTATCATTGTATGTCACAATCTTTCATTTATAATACTTGTTCGTCGGGCAAATCATCATTAAGAGGAGATCCAGTTGGGAAAGGATGTGCTGCTAAAAAGTCTGCAAAAATTTTTTCTCTGACAGAACGTAGCGGTACAAATGTTAAATCAAATTGGAGTAGTATTATTCCCCATCTCACTAATCTTCTAGAAAGTGTGGTCAAGTAATTAGATATGACAATGGGTTGACTCTTGAAATAAGAGTTACTTTGTGATATAGCATGTAGTGTCTAAGCTTTTGAATTGTATTATCTTATTTTAGTAGGGACCAAACATTGACTTAAATAGTATAGTGCGTTTTCTTTTCCCTCATCATTGATCTGAGCTAGCAATACTCCGAGTGAACTATCTAATGCTGTAGTATAAAGGATAAGATGTCTTCTTAATATAAGAGCTGCTAGAATAGGTGGTGTTGTCAAGTATTATTTAATATTTTCAATTGTGTGTTGGCATTTTTCATCCTACACAAATTTTGTATCTTTTTTAGTTATGGCAGTGAGAGGTTGACATTTAACTGATAAATTAGAAATAAACGTTGAATATAGGCTAATTTTTCTTGGAAGGATTGTAATTGAGTCAGATTTTTCAAAGAAGGCATATTTAGAATGGCTTCAATTTTGAGATGGTCAATTTCAATCCCTCGATGTCGAACAACAAATCCTAAAAATTTCCCAGAAGTGACACCAAAAGCACACTTTAAAGGATTCATCTTAAGATTAATTTATTGTTATCGTTCGAAGACAATTGTCAAATGATACGCATGATCCTCTTTTTATTTACAGTTAAAAACCTTGTTATCTACATAACATTCAACTTGATTGTGGATAAGTTCAACAAATATTTTTGTCATAGCTCTTTGATATGTAACACTAACATTCTTCAGTCTAAATGGCTTTACTTTGTAGCAGTATATGCCAACAGTTGTTCTAGCATTAATTTGAAGGTTGTATTTGGTTTGTTTTCTAGAAATATTTTGATTTAGTTATATCCTGACATCCCATCCATGAAAGAAAATATTTTATGTGTAGATGCAATGTCTACCATTAATTCTAGAATTGTTAAGGGAAATTCATCTTTTGGACCGGCTTTGTTTAAGTCTCTGAAATCTACACAGACTAGAATTTGGCTTTTTTTCTTCTTTACCGACACTATGTTAGCCAACAATGTAAGATATTTCTCTTCTCGGATGAAACCAGCGTCAATTAACTTCTTAACCTTACCAATGACTTTTTGTTCGATTTCATCATGCATTCTTCTTGGTCCTTGTTTAACTGGGATTGCAGTTTGATCTATTCCAAGTTTATGGACCACGACTTCCAGAGCAAGTCCACACATTTCATTGTAGCTCCAATAAAAATAGTCTTTATATTCTTTTAACAATTGGACTATTTTCTATTGCTTCTATGCCATTAAGGAAAGAACTATTAAAGGTTGGTTTTGGGTTTGCTTCAGTTCCCAAATTTATTTCTTTTAGTTCGTACATTATTGTTTTAATTTCTTCTTCAAATTCTGGCGGTGCATCTCCTATTTTAAGATCTAGTGTTTGCTCAGAATTATATGTTTCGATGACAGTGAGGAAAAATTTGTATCATCTAGAGGTTCTAAGATAACAAAGCATATACCTTATTTAGAATTATGATGTTGTTTGCTATAATTCCATAATTATTAAAAAAATTGGGATTTGTTTAATGACCATGGTTTATTCATCATACAATTTTGAAAAAATTTTTGAACACATGGAGAATAAAGCTCAAAAGGAATTTTCATTGATTTCATAACATTTTCATTTTCATCTTCTAGTTTTACATCTGTCTCAAAACAAGAAGTAGAACCAAGTTGAAATTTCATAGTTTTTCTATTTTCACTATGTACTTCTTTGACCACTAAATCCTCAATCTTTGATGGAGAAATTGGACTTAGATTCATAGCGTGTATATAGTGATTGCTTTGCTTATACATGGAATAAAATTTTCTGTCTTCATTATTTTCTTCAAGAGATATTTTGAATTGTTGTTCTTTTGAATTTTTTGTTGTTGTCTTTCCTTTCTCCTTTTCAGAGTCTAGATAGATCTTGAACTTTGGTTATTTCTTTATGTCAATAGTTGAATTTTCTCTTTCTTGTCCTCTACCCTAGCCTCGACCTTGACTATGAGTTTGAAATGAATTCTTATGTGTTGAAGAACTATCATCAACTTGTTTTGCTTTGTTTTCTTCATTCATTTTAGTTTTTTCTATGTTTTCATTTTTTACTACCACATCTTTAGAGAATATTGTTTTCTTTATTAGAGTGTAGTATGGAGTATCTTCATGTACACCAATTTCATGGATTGAGAATGGTTGTAAGTCTCCCGTGATGCAGCATTCTTATCCTCTTTGTAAGTAGTTAATGCATTGATGTAATGAAGATGGTGCCATTTTATGTTCATGGAGCCATGGTCGGCTGATTAAGGAATTAAAATAGGTTTTAAAATCAATGACATGCAATTTTTTCGTTGTCACCAAATCAAATATTTTTAGAAGCAAAGTTATTCATCTTACATCTCATTCTCCTTATTGATTGAGCCCTTGCAGCATCATTTTGTCTATTGTTAATTTCTCTACACCAATGTCTTAATATGCAAGAGTTCTTAAATTCGTGATGTTAATCAATGCACCAGGATCAAAAAATACTCTTGGAAGTGTCATATTGTTGATATTCACTATGATATGTAGTGGTCGATTATGTTCAGTTGTACCAAGCAATAAGTCATTATCAGAGAAGGTTATCTTGGTTTGTTCATCCAATGAATGAGCCTCATATGAAGGAACACTATCGAGTTGAGCTAAACAAATTTTAGGGTCTTCGAGAGCTTTTCTCATTTCTTTGGAAAGAATAAGGGCATCATAAATGCTCAACTTTGCTGGTAATTTTCTTAAATGGTCTATTACATTTACAATTTACAAAAGTTATCTTTATTTCCTTCTGATAGTCTCTCTCATGTCGGATGAATGGTTTCTTTTAGTGTTAATAATTGTTTTTTTTTTCTTTAAGAGCCATTCTTGGAGAAAACCTTTCCACTTTGCAGGTTAATTTCAAATATTTATAATGGTATGTCATTCAGTTCTTTTGCTTCTGAATCAGAAAGTTCCAATTCTATAGAGATTGGTACTTTTTGTAATTCAAGTTCTATGTCATCATCTTCATTCTCAATGTCATTGTCTTGATTGTCAATGGTATCATCGAATTTGTGTACAATTTGAATATTGTCTATAGGTTTGAAACTGATTTGTTCATTTTTAGAAATGATATCAGAAATAGTCAAGATGTAAGCAGGATGGGGATTATAATTATTCATAAGAAAGTCATACAAAGTCAATGGCTCGAGGGATTTTCTCCCTTCATCCGAAAAGACTATGCTAGTAGAACTAGAAACAGAAGGTACATAAGGAATAGTAGCCCCTATATTAACAAGACCTCTAACCCTTTTTTACTCCTTTTTCTCTTCTTTTTCTTATTGGAAGATTGAGTGTTTTGAAGGCCTCTCAAAGTATCCTTAATAAATTTTCCCTGAGCAATATTTTTGTTGGCTTCCTTATTTTTAGGAAAATATTCATCGGATGAAATCATGTTGATTAAACCATTTTCAGGTTCTTTCAAATATTCTTTTGGGATAACTATATTCCCTTCTTTGAAATTACGCTCTAACTAATCTTTGAAGACAAATCATTCTTCAATTTTGTGTCTGAGCATCTTATGATAAGGACAATAGTTATGATGGTCTTTTTTATTGAATTCTCCGGGTCTCTTAGCATCAGGCAATTTAAATTATGGTTTCTTCAAAAAACTATAGAATATTTTTGCAATTGATTTTGTCTTGACTGGATATTATTTACTTATTCTTTCAGACTTTGATTTCTTTTCTGTTGGTCATGGGACTGGTTGTTGGAATTGCAGTTGTGAAGTAAATTATGGTTGTTATTGACTGGTGTTTTATCATTTTTTCTTTAGTTCGGGTTGCACCTTCGTCACTGCTTACCCTTGTCTATCATTGTAGATTTCTTTTTAAATGTCTTGATTGGCTTTGTCTTTTCTGTCTTTTCTGTTGTACTCATCCGCTTGGCTTCCTCATGAAGATTAGCAGCTTCACTGAGCAACTTTTCAAAAGTTTTTATCGTAAATCCTTTAAGCATGAATGCTATAGGACCATGAATATTCTTAAGCAGAATTTCAACTACATGTTGCTCTTGGAGTTGTAGTTCACTTTTCAAGCGAGATTTCTCCAGCACAAAATGTAATCCACAAGAGTTTCTCCCGGCTTTTTGTTTTCCACAACTAAGTTTTTAACCACTATGTGATGTTGGACTCAGGCAAATAGTTGAATAATAAGATTTTTCAACTCAACAAAAGTTTTAACAGATCCATTAGGATGTTCAGCGTACCAATCAAAAGCTACTCTTGTAAGGTTGTTGACAATTTGTCAGAATAGGAGAGTGTCACTTCCACGTGCATTGCAACAACTTGCTCTAAAATGAGCCAGATGCTGACGAGAATTTCCGGTTCCATCAAATATTTTGAAAAGAGGTGGAACAAAACCTTTAGGATATTGGATTGAATCAAATTCCTCCAGATATGGCCTACCATTCGGAGTCAATGATCCGACCCTCACCCGAGCCATCGTTTCTTTCACTTTTTTTTGCACAAGTTATGTGATTTATTTTTTTGGAATTCCACTTTGAGTGAAATCCTTTTTCTTTTGTGAACTTTCTTCAACTTCCACAGGTTCTCGTTTCTCTTCAAGAATGTGTATTACTTCTAGTTTGATAATTTCAACAATAGGTTGTGGAGCAGTTTGTGAAGAATTTTGTAAGATTGTCATTGTCTCTTCAATCTTCTGCTCGAGATGATTGATCTGTTCATCTCACTATTTGATAACCGTTAGTAAATCTTGGGCTTCAGATTCTTCACTTGTAGGAAGTAATTCCTATGACTCTCATGCAACAAATGTAGCTCGAGTCTCCCCCATGTTTATATCCACAAATTCCACTTTTAGATTGTCAGAAGAACTTCTTTTCTTTCATGTAGCCAATCTCTTAATACCAACTTTTAAATTTTTAAGTCTTTCCTTAAATTATTTGATGGGGTTCTTTTCACAACCATTTTCTTGAGGAGTGCTCATGGAAGTATTCACAACATATGACATTCCTTTTGATAATTCACGATTCCACACATTATTTTTTAATATAGGATGAGGAATTTTAGAATGTTCATCATCATATTGTGAAAAGGAATAATCCCCGACTCGTAAAATTTCTACCAGAGAGTTCATCTTAGCAAATGTATCTTTCGCTTCTAGGATCAATTTATTATGTCTTAAGGTATTTGTTAAAAGAGCGGAGTTTTACTTTTTTTATTTCAAGGAAAGTTTAGCTGGTATCCGAATATGTTGGCATTATAATTATTGATCCATTTCTAGATAATTATCTTGTGCAAGAAGTCTCCTCTTCATGGTTGTAGAGGCTGCACATCCCAATTTATCCAAGGGTTTCAAGATTGAACATCTTTCTTTTCAAGCAAGTCTTTTGAATACAAAATATATTCTTTGAAATGGTAGAGACTTTTCTTCTTTTGGAGATTGAAACAGGTCTTCATCATATTTTATAGGAACTGGATAAAATTTATTCTTCTTCCAGGATAAAATACTTCATCTGATTCAGATACTTTAGATCTGTTATTTCTTTTCTTCTTCTTTTGAGAGATCAATTTATGTTCCTTCATTGAGTATGAGTTAATGGAACAGTTCTAGAACTAGATCCATATTCCTACACAAACAATAGAATATTATCTTCTTCCATGCAAATTTTCTTACCCTTACGATCAACTTCTTCCTCTATTCCCTCAAAATTGAATTGCTCTAGAGGCTCTTAAGGGAAATATTCTAATAGAAGACAATTTTCATAAGGATATAAGTTAAATTCTTCAAAATTTTCTACAACTATCTGAGATAGACTATTCATCATATATGGAGTTTCATTAAATAATCCAAATTCATTTTGTGGGAAGTAAACGTCTTAATTCAATAGTGAATTGAGCTCTTGATAGAATGAAAAGACTAAATCTGGAGAAACCATCCTGTGAATTCAGCAGAAAATGTGTCAAAGTTATTTTTCAAACTTGTTTTGTAAGCTGAGAAATTAATATGACATTTTTGTTTTGTCGTTATTAGGATTTGTCATGAATAACTCTTAAATAAGTTACAGTGATACTTTATTTGTCAAAAGATAAATGTTTTGATGAAAGGTTATGTGAGACATATCTACTCTCCCCAGCAGAGTCACCAAATCTCTCATGGTAGCAATTAGGACTGCTGTCGTCATCGGTACCAGAGGTACTGGCGCTTCAGCTGGTTTGAAGACGAAGTAGTTGCCAATCTACTTTTTTATCTCATTGTCCTAATTTCTGAATAACTTATTCTATGTGGAATATGTCAAGAATCCTTCTAAAAAATAAAATCAGAAAATAAAAGGGGAAGGGCTAAGGATGATAGAAAACAGAGAAAGAAAATTTCTTGCGATAAAGCTATAGCTGAAATTTTCAGAATATGTCATTATTGAAGTTTTCCTATAGAGAAAATCATAAAAAAATTTTATAACCAAAAGTTCTATTTAGGTTATTTAATTCTCCTATAGAAGCAAGCTTCTATAGTTAATTACATCATAGATAACTAAAAATTACCTAAGAAAGCTCCTGATTAATGTCAACCATTCACTTTCTAAGAAATTTTGATGTCAAGGGAGAATCAAGGTAATGAACATCAGTGTTCAATCCTAAGAAAACTGTCGATTTGCTTGGGTTTTATGTCATTCTTATGATTTTATCAATGTCCTTTTTTTGCTTAAGTTGGTAATTTTTGTTTGGTGACTATCCTAAAAGTTTTAGGTTTTGTGGCAATCCTAAAAGTTTTGGGTTTTGTTTTATTTTTGTCTTATCATGATTTTGTTTTATTTATGCCATTTTTTTGTTCTTATTATTTGCTTCAGAATGTCGTACTTACAAGATAGAGTTAGCACACCCTATAACATGAAAGTAAATCTAAAGCATAATTTGTCTTGTATCTTTGATAATCCTACAAAACAAGATTAGTATGAAGAAATACAATTGATTATCTTATTTATTTGAAGTACTTAGATTCATTGTCGATTGAATCTAAAAGGTTTTGCTTAAGTATTTAAATTCATTGTCTGTTGAATCTAGATTGTTTGGTTAAGTATTTAGATTCATTGTCTATTGAATCTAAATTTATTTGGTTAAGTATTTGGATTCATTATCGGTTGAATCTAAATTAGTTTATGTTAAGTTTTTAGATTCATTTGCGATTGAATCTAAATTGGTTTGGCTTAAGTATATAGATTCATTGTTGATTGAATCTAAATTTGTTTTGTTAAGTATTTAGATTCATTGCCCATTGAATCTAAATTGGTATGGTTAAGTGTTTAGATTCATTGTCAGTTGAATCTAAATTGGTTTTGGTTAGGTATTTCGATTCATTTTTTGGTTGAATCTAAATTGGATTTTGTTAAGTATTTAGATTCATCGTCAGTAAAATCTAAATTTGTTTGACTTAAGATCAAGATATGCTGACCATGAAATTGGAGTTAAAGGTTTACATTCAGTCTGAGTTAAGCTTAAGTTTGGGTTAACTTGGGTTCTAATTTTTTTGAACCTAAGTTATAAGTTTGACTTAAATTCAGTATGGGTTGAATTTAAGTTTAAATTAACTTGGGTTCAAGTTAGGTTGAACTTAAGTTTAGGCTAACTTGGATTTAAGTTAGATTGAACCTAATTTGTAGGTTTGACTTCAGTTCAATATGGGTTTGACTTATTTTAAGTTAACTTGGCTTCAATTTAGGTTGAACCTAAGTTATGAGTTTGACTTAAGTTCAATATGGGTTGAACTTAAGTTTAGGTTAATTTGTGTTCAAATTAGGTTGAACCTAAGTTATAGATTTGACTAAAATTTAATATGGGTTGAACTTAAGTTTAGGTTAACTTTGGTTCAACTTAGGTTGAAACTAAGTTATAGGTTTGACTTATGTTCAATATGGGTTGAACATAAGTTTAGGTTAACTTTGGTTCAAGTAAGGTTGAACCTAAGTTATAAGTTTGACTTAAGTTTAATATGGGCTGAACTTAAGTTTAGCCCAACTTGTGTTCAAGTTAGGTTGAATCTAAGCTATAAGTTTGACTTGAGTTCAGTATGGGTTGAACTTAAGTTTAGGGTAACTTTGGTTCAAGTTAGGTTGAACCTAAGTTATAGGTTTGACTTAAGTTCAATAAGGGTTTAGCTTAATTTTAAGTTAATTTGGGTTCAAGTTAGGTTGAACCTTAGTTATAGATTTGACTTAATTTTAATATGGGTTTGGTTGAACTTATTTTTAGGTTAACTTGGGTTCAAATTAGGTTGAAGCAAAGGTATATGTTTGACTTAAGCTCAATATGAGTTGAACTTAATTTTGCGTTAACTTGGGTTCAAGTTAAGTTGAACCTAATTTATAGGTTTGACTTAAGTTCAATATGAGTTGAACTAAAGTTTAGGTTAACTTGGGTTCAAGTTAAGTTGAACCTAAGTTATAGGTTTGACTTAAGTTCAATATGGGTTGAACTTAAGTTTAGGTTAATTTAAACCTGATTAGGGTTAACTCAAATCAAGAGTTATGATTAATCAAACTTTATTTAGATAGGGTTTAGTTGATTAATTTGACTTAGTTATGGATAAGTCTAATTTTAGTTTAAGGTTAATTGAATCTCATTTGGATAAGGTTTAATTAGTTAATTAGACTTAATTTTTGATAAGTCTAATAATGGTTTAAGGTTAATTAAATCTCATTAGGATAAGGTTTAATTGATTAATTTGACTTAGTTATTGATAAGTCGAATTATAATTTAAGATTAATTTAACCTCATTTGGATAAGGTTTAATTGGTTAACTAGAATTAATTGTGGATAAGTCTAATTATGGTTTAAGTTTAATTAAACCTCATTCTGTTAAGGTTTAATTGATTAATTAGACTTAATTATAAATAAGTGTAATTATAGTTTAAAGTTAATTAAACCTCATTTCGATAAGGTTTAACTGATTAATTAGACTAAATTATGGATAAGTCTTATTATAGCTCAAGGTTAATTAAAGTTCATTTGGATAAGGTTTAATTGATTAATTAGACTTAATTATGGATAAGTCTAATTATAGTTTAAGGTTAATTAAACCTCATTTGGATAAGGTTTACTTGATTAATTAGATTTAATTATGGAAAAGTCTAATTATGTTTTAAGGTTAATTAAACCTCATTTGGATGTGGGTTAATTGATTAATTAGACTTAGTTTTGGATAAGTCTTATTATGGTATAAGTTTAATCAAATCTCATTTGGATAAGGTTTAATTGATTAATTAGACTTAATTCTCGACAGGTCTAATTTTAGTTAAAGGTTAAATAAACCTCATGTAGGCAAGGTTTAAAAGGGTTAATTAGACTTAATTATGAGTTAAACTTAATTAAGGATTGATTTGCATTAAACCTAATGTGATTATGGTTAAATGGGTTAATTAGGTTTAATTATGGGTTAAACCTTATTAGGGTTTGCTTTGTATTAAACCTAATGTGATTAAGGTTTAATTGGGTTAATTAGATTTAGTTATGGGTTAAACCTAATTAGGGTTTGATTTGTATTAAGCCTAATGTGATTAAGTTTTAATGGGGTTAATTAGGTTTAATTATGGTTTAAACCTAATTAAGGTTTTATTTGAGCCCATTTGTAACTAGACTCAAAATTGACTTAGTCTAATGTGAAATGGACAAAGTATGACAGGCATGAGTTTCAAGAGATTTTAGGGTTAATTAAATACAAATTTATGATTTATAATATTTAACTCTAAGACGTCATTTTAAATTTTATAAAGGCTAGGGTTTGTCATTTTAAGGTTTAAGTCTATCATCCTAAATTACTTAGCCAATTTTTAATTTAATTCCCTTATTTTAAATTTTTTACAATTATTATTAAAAAATAATTACAAAAATTTAATAGAAATTAGGAAATCATATTCTAGAGATTTTTCCTAGCCTCAGAAAATTCAAGAAATATTTCTAAGGACTTACAGGTTGATCCCTAAAATTTTGATATTTTTTTATTTATAAATAATTTTTAATAATTAAATTACTTAAAAAAGTAATTAATTAAAGAAAAATTAAATATAATTCATTAATTCATGATTTCATTTCCATATTATTTATTTTATTGTTCTGAGTTTAGATGTATTTTTGCTGTATTTTTCTAATTTTTATTGATCAAGCTATGAATTTTTCATTAATTTAAGGTCAATCTGAATTTAGTTAAATACTAAATAACCAGAAATATCCAAAGATGGCCACGTGTCCTCATACTCCCCGAAGCGCTTAGGATCCGCTGCGGAGCTCCAAAGATGGGATCGACTGGGATTAAATTGGACCTGTTCATTTTCAAAAATGGAAACAGACGACATCTCTGCATCTCCTTCCTTCTGATCTATCCTGCACACCTTCCTTGTTTAAGACATAAAATCTCGTTCAAATCTTGATGAAACCTTATGGAAATTATTCTGAAAGCTTCATCGTGTCACACCGAACACATCCATGCGGATTTATGGATGTTTTGAATTGATCTATTTCATAAAGTTTAAAACCCGAACATGATTTAAATTCAAAGAACCATACTTTAGCATGAGTTGATGAAGCTTCAATTGAATTGTTTTCACCTTAACCTTAGAGTGCATATCCCCAACTCAATTTCATGTGAAATTAAGCCTACATATGAGTTCAATCAAAAGGGGTCACTGTTTGGGTTGAGGCAGGTTAGACCTTATGGGGAAGGTCAATTTGATTGGGATCATCTTTGTAAGACTCATGGATAGATTTAGGATAGTTAATTTGGAGTTTTAAAAAAAAAATTTGTCAACTTAAAAACTTGTCCTACTTTTGGGGTGAGAAATTCGAAAAGGTGGATGGATTTCATGAGCTCAATCTATGTGGGTTCAATTCCTTAGATCATGGAAACCACTTTTTGTCTTGGGTGCGTCAAGGTTTGAGCATTGTAAGTGGTTTTCCCCTCTCTTTTTTTGTGCTCTTGGGTTCAGCTTACATTGTAGCCATGTAGAGGCCATGGGTGAGCCTAGGATAGCTTGAGATCACTTAGGGGAGGTGTTAATATCCCAATGATGTCTTATGGATGAGATTTCAGCTGAAGGATAAATCCAATTGACTCTCCCAAGGTTAACCATCATTAGACCCAACTATTGTGTAGGTTGGGTTTAGACTTTAGCTTTCCTCTATTGGATGACTTGGGAGGTAGATAAGGCTGGTTAAATTAACCTTCCCAAGGTGATTCACAAGCTCATTTAATGAACTAAAGGAAGGATGACACCTAAGCTTGATTTTCCATCATTTTCATGACTTGGTTATGATGAGTTTTAACTATGGTGAGAGGTGTGGTTTATGTGATGTTTACCTCTTATTAGGTGTCTTAAGAGGTGGCTGAAATAACTTTGAATAGAGCCGGCCAACTCATCTTATAAAGTCAAATGAGTCACACTTTGGAGTTTGAGGGGAATGACACATATCATCCTTCACTCCATTTTTAAAGTTTTGATCATGATTACCCTTAATCATGTCTTGGATAAGGGTTTATCTAGGTTGTTTTCACTCATTAGATAAAGGAGGAGGTGCATGGTGAACTTACTACACATCATCTCAAATTCTATGAAAGAATGCCACCTCATTCTTTTCTTCATGATGGTGTTTAGCCTTGATTAAAATTTTGGGTCATCAGTTATTTAATGTCTTAACCCATGTGTGGTGAGTCTCATAAGTCATGGATGACCCATTGGTGACTCCCCATAAATTAGATTTAATTTTAAAATTACTTATGGGTTTTTTATGTCATATATGATTTCATGGGTTTAAATTTATTTTAGGGTTAATTTCTTATAATTCCATTTTAATTAGATGTGCAATTAATCAAAAATGTTGAAAATTATAATATTAACCCATAAATTGGTCAAAATGATTTTATGTATTGACCATTTGACCAATTCTAACAATTTGGTTCAAAATTAAATATTTTGACCAAGGTTGACCAATGTTGACTAGAGTTTACCAAGGTTGACAAAGGTTGCCCTATTCTTTTCTAGGGCTGACCACATTACTTATCTAACCTTATCATGGTTGGGTTAGTCATGGGGTCCATGGGTTGGTGATATGACTTAGGCTGGACCAAGGTTGACCAGACCTAAATAGTTTGACCAAAATTGACCAAATTGGTCAAGGTTGACCAATAAGGTCAATGCCAAGGTCATTAGGTCATGGATTGACCATTTTGATGAAGTTTGACCATTTGGTGAAAGGTTAACGAGTATAGTCAATTTAGGGGCCATTAGGTCATCGATTGACCATTTTGACCAAGTTTGACCATTTAGGTCAAGGGTTAACCATTGGTCAATGAGCCCCTAAATTAAGGTTTAATTGATCCATCTAATGTGTTTTCATAATTTTGACTCAAAATAGCTATTTTATGATTTAACCCCAAATGTCAGGGTTAAAAGGGTCTTGAGGATTTTTTTTGGAAGTTAACTTTAGTAGTTTTCTTCCTAAGGTAAATTATGATTATCATTGTTAATGTGGCCACACAATAGTGAGGTCAACACATCCTCTTCAAGCTCTTCAATTTCTTCTCTCTCTACTTCAATCTCTTTTTGAACTCTACTTTCCAACTCTCTTTCGCTTCTAAGTTGAATGGCTTTTACTTTCTCTTTATTTTGGTTTTTTGGATTTACTTTTGTATTACTAGGAAGTGTTCCTTGGGATCCAATACTTAACAAATTTCTATTTGTCCTAATTGATTCTCAATATTTATAATTGTAGCTTGTAACTAATTTCCCATTTGTAACACCACTTCTTCTATGGACAACTTTTTCTTCTTGAATTGTGGATTACTATTAAAACCTGGAAGATAAGTGGGTCTATAGTTATTACTAACTTTATTTTTTTAGTTTTCCAATGGTTTTACTTGGTTGTTCCCTCGTTGTTGACTATTATCACCTAAAGTATCATTTCAGTTAAAGTTAGGATGGTTCTTCCAACCTGGGTTATAATAGTTTGGATAAGGGTTATTCTTGTTCTTTAATAATTGCAGTTGGTTGAGATAACTTCATTGCAAATTGGTTTAACTTCCTTGAAATTGTAGCAACTTGATTTGCTATCATTGCAAAAGCATCAAATTCATGAATATTTGCAACTTTCTTAGGATTTACCCTCTCAAAAGGCCATTGAAAATTATTAGTAGCCATCTCTTCAATTAAATCATAAGCTGCATGAAATGGTTTTGACATCAATAAACCACCAGAAGTGGCATCAATAATAGATCTAAGAGATCCAGCTAATCCAATTTAAAAAGTTTGAATTATTAACTAATCAGTACAGCATGATGTGGACACTTTCTCAGTAGTTCTTTAAATCATTCTCATGCTTCATAAATAGATTCCCTTTCAAATTGATAAAAAGATGTAATATCATTTCTAAACTTTGCAGTATTTTATGGCGGAAAATATTTAGCAAAAAATTTTTGTGCTAAATCACCCCAAGTTTTGATAGATCAAAGTGCTAACGAATGTAACCATATCTTAGCCTTATCCCTTTGTGAGAAAGAAAAAAGTCTAAGTTTTATAGCATCATCTGATACACCATCATATTTTAATGTAACAAACTTTCTTATAAAATTGGCAAGATGTAAATTTGGATCTTCAGTTGGTGCTCCCCCAAACTAATTATTTGATATCATTTGTATAATAGTAGGTTTATGTTCAAATGAATTAGCCACTACAACAAATTTTTTGATACTGCAATCAAATTCATCCACTGTAGGGTTTGCAAGATCTCTTAAAGGTCTAAACTCTTGATTAATTTCAGCATTTTAATGATGTTGGTTTTCCATTTCTTGAAATTTTTGGTCGTTTTCTGTATTTTTGTTTTTTTTTATTTTTATATTACTTCATTCAAATTAAGAAATGTAGTGCATTAGCCCTATGGAAACTGAACTATGCAAATATTACTACAAAATAACATAAAATAAAATCCCACAAACATTAACTTATACAAAGATAAAACTATGATATTCCTATAATAAATCTAAAAGTTTAAATAAGACTTTCTAAAAATAGAAATTTTCTTTCTAAAAATTTCTCCAAAAAAGAAATTTTGAAATTTCGATTCCCCGACAATGGCAGCCAAAAAGTTGATCTCAAATTTATATGACACTACGAAGCATGTGGTTATATTCATAATTTTCCATACCTATAATTCTTACTTTAAAACAGTGCCAAAAGCTTGATCCCGAGCAACAACTAGGCAAAAGCTTGAATTCAAAGCAAATAAGAATGCAATTAATATATTTAAATATGAGATATTATGCAAGTATACATATCGTTATCATGTAATATAAGACTTTTTGATTAAGCCCTGAATATCGAACCCACAGAAAATAAAAATACAATATGCAATTAAAATCAGAAGACATTAAATAAAAAATTCTAATTTGCAAAATATTCATAAACAAACTATAGATGTTATAATATGAATGAAAGTTTGATTCTTTTTATAATTTTTGCTAATTGAAAGAAAAATAAACAACTAACTAAAATTAACTAGATATTTGTAAAATGAAGGCAATATAACTAAAATAATTTTTCCTTATCATGAATTAGTGACAAGTATAGGAATTCTTTTGTGGAAGTATTTAGATTGTGTTGTGCCAAATAGGAGTAATAGTATTCTTTACCCATACTAGAGATGCTATAAAGAATATTAGCTAATTTAAAATTTGAATAGTCTTGAAGACGGGTTAGGTAGGGAAGATACTAACTCTCACTCTAGAGTTCAATCTTCTCCATCCACTTGCGGCTAACATCTTGTATCAAAATCTTACACTATAAACCAAATTAAGGGGCTTTAGCTTATCACTCTAAAGTCCTCTAATTCTACACCCTTCAATGTTTATTTCCCTTCTATTTGCACTCAATCATATGAGTTACGTTCTCATCCATACAATCTCATGTGATTGTTATAATTAGTTGAATGAGACAATACTATCATGGATGTTACCTGCTCTCACAATAAATATTAACATCTTAATTGGCCAAATCAAACTGTAAATGAAGTATAAGGTTTAAAATCATCACAACTTATTCCAACATTTATGATTAATACCTCACACAACTTCCATCCAATACTTAATCACTTATCATTTTAAGGAAAAAGATAAAGAAAAGTACTTAGAATTCATGAAAAAAACACAACCATACTTAATTTTGAAAGTAGAAATCAGCAAAACATACAAGAAGTTTAAATTAAAACCAAATATTGTCACAAGTATAAAAACTTATCTCTAGTCCTTGACCAAAGGAAAATATCTTGAGATTTTCATACCTATTTTATACTGTTTTTGATGATATTGCACTTTAAAGAAAGGTATTTATGTTTTGTTGCAGGAATAAAGAATTAGGGTCAATCGAGCAAAAAGATGCAAAAAGGAGCGAATTCAAAGCAAAAAGGACCAAAATGTGAAGATTTGAACTAGGCCACCGACGGTGCCCTCGACGCTGCCGACGGTGAGATTTTCTCGAGACTACAAGACCAAAATTATCTAGAAGCCCGCCGACGACGCCCTCGAGGCCGCCGAGGGCGAGATCGACGGTTATGCCTACTCAAGCTTTGGATAAGGCCAAATTTTGAAGGGATGCTTAGGAAACTCTTAGGAAAGCTCATCTACAACTTTAAAAGAACATTTTGGCCAAAAATAGAAGAAGTCTAAGGAGTCTAGAGTGTGTTAGAGGCCTTGGAGGTTACGATTAGTGTATAGAATTTTCATTAGAGTGTAAAAATTATGAGGAATTCTTCGAGAGATTGTAAGAGTGGAGGGAAAGTGAGAGATTTCTTCCTGTAGAGTGTAACAATTGTGAGGAATTCTTCAAGAGATTGTAAGAGTGGAGGGAAAGTGAGAGATTTCTTCCTCCTTCCACTTCGAAGAAGAATTCTGTGTGCTGTAAAGAAAGAAAGAGATTCAGAGGAACTTCGAGGAGCAATATTATGAGGAATTCTTCGAGAAATTGTAAGAGTGGAGGGAAAGTGAGAGATTTCTTCCTCCTTGCTCGTTTCGAAGGGAATTGCTTGTGTTGTAAAGAAAGGAAGAGATTCAGAGGAACTTCAAGGAGTGTTCTTGGGGAGAAATTAGAATTTTGTGTGTTGTAAAGAAAGAAAGAGATTCAGAGGAACTTCGAGGAGTTTGCTTGTGGAGGAATAAATTCTGTGTGCTGTAAAGAAAGGAAGAGATTCAGAGGAACTTCGAGGAGAGTTCTTGGGGAGAAAGAGATTGTAAGAGTGGAGGGAAAGTGAGAGATTTCTTCCTCCTTGCTGCTTTGAAGAGGAATCGTGTGCTGTAAAGAAAGGAAAAGATTCAGAGGAACTTCAAGGAGTGTTCTTAAGGGAATTGCTTGTGTTGTAAAGAAAGGAAGAGATTCAGAGGAACTTCAAGGAGTGTTCTTGGGGAGAAATTAGAATTTTGTGTGTTGTAAAGAAAGAAAGAGATTCAGAGGAACTTCGAGGAGTTTGCTTGTGGAGGAATAAATTCTGTGTGCTGTAAAGAAAGGAAGAGATTCAGAGGAACTTCGAGGAGAGTTCTTGGGGAGAAAGAGATTGTAAGAGTGGAGGGAAAGTGAGAGATTTCTTCCTCCTTGCTGCTTTGAAGAGGAAATGTGTGTTGTAAGGAAAGGAAGAGATTCAGAGGAACTTCGAGGAGTTTTCTTGGAGAGAAATATGTGCTGTAAAGAAAGGAAGAGATTTAGAGGAACTTCAAGGAGTTTGCTTGGGGAGAAATTAGAGATACTGTAAAGAAAGAAAGAGATTTAGAGGAACTTCGAGGAGTGTTCTTGGGGAGAACTTAGAGATTCTCCTTGCTACTTCGAAGAGGAATTCTGTGTGTTGTAAAGAAAGGAAGAGATTCAGAGGAACTTCCTTGCTACTTCAAAGAGGAATTTTGTGTGCTGTAAAGAAAGGAAGAGATTCAGAGGAACTTCAAGGAGTGTTCTTGGGGAGAAATTAGAGATAAGTTATTTACTTGTTATAGTTTATATGACTTTGATTTTATAAATGAATTCTGAGGTTTGTTGTGTTTTCTCGATGTGATCGAGTAGTTTTCTCTGTCTTTCTCGTTGTCTCAAGATTTATGAAATGGTGATTTGAGTTGGTGAAGCCATGAAAATGTTTAAGAAATTGTGATAATCTTTTCACTTAGATCCTAATTTACTTTCAATCTGGCCAATTGATTTGTTAAAATATGTTGAGTTTTACAACTAAAGTGATAATACATCCAAGATTCTGGGAGGTCAAAGCCCTTGGAAGTTGGGTGCAAATAAATAGGGAAATTCTTTCAATCTGGCCAATTGATTTCGATCTTAATTTATTTTCAATCTGGCCAATTGATTTGTTAAAATATGTTGAGTTTTACAACTAAAGTGAAGATTACCAATCTGGCCAATTAATTTGTTAAAATATGTTGAGTTTTACAACTAAAGTGAAGATTACACAATCTGGTCAATTGATCTGTTAAAATATGTTGAGTTTTACAACTAAAGTGAAGATTACATCTCAAGAATTGGGAGGTCAAAGCCCTTGAAAGTTGGGTGCAAATATGATATTCAATCTAGCCAATTGATTTGTTAAAATATGTTGAGTTTTACAACTAAAGTGAAGTTTACCAATCTGGTCAATTGATCTGTTAAAATATGTTGAGTTTTACAACTAAAGTGAAGATTACATCTCAAGATTCATGGAGGTCAAAGCCCTTGGAAGTTGGGTGCAAATAAATAAGGAAATAAAATTATCGGGAGTAGAATTGGAGATATTTGATTTGTTAAAATATGTTGAGTTTTACAACTAAAGTGAATATTACATCCAAGATTCAGGGATAAATTTGTTAAAATATGTTGAGTTTTACAACTAAAGTGAAGATTACATCCAAGATTCAGGGAGTAATTTGTTAAAATATGTTGAGTTTTACAACTAAAGTGAAGATTACATCCAAGATTTAGGGAGGTAAAGGCCATTGGAAGTTGGGTGCAAATAAATAGGGAAATATTATTATCGGGCGAAGAATTGGAGATTTTAGAGTGACAGACTAAAATCCCCAATTTGGTCATATCGTTTCGGTGCTGATGTGTAGATGTTAGCCCTCGGGTGAGGGGAAAGTGGGAGCTCTAAAGTGAGAGCCGGTATCCTCCCAGCCTAGCCACAGAATCAGTAACCAAGCATAGGATTAGTCAATGTTCTTTATGCCTAGACTAAAGGGTAAAGAATATGTATGCTCGTATTTGACACAATATAGTTTGAACTAATTCAATTTATCCATTCACTATAATTTCTTGACAAGGAGAAGAATGTTTTCTTATATATTGAATATAACAATTACACCCTACTTTCTATCATTAGTTACTTATTAGTTATTAA
Source organism: Phalaenopsis hybrid cultivar (assembly GCA_002079205.1). Classification (NCBI taxonomy): domain Eukaryota; kingdom Viridiplantae; phylum Streptophyta; class Magnoliopsida; order Asparagales; family Orchidaceae; genus Phalaenopsis; species Phalaenopsis hybrid cultivar. Next base: position 219,331 of record JXCR01147413.1, read on the forward strand.
AATTATCTATTTATTTGTCGCTATTAGTGACAGATAAACATATTGAACATCGTTGTTGTGATTAAAGTCTTGCTTTTCTGAAGTCTTAGTCCGTAATTTTAAACAACTCCCTGTGGGATCGATATCTAAGACTCCATTAGAGCCCTATACTACTTGAGAGATACGTATACTTGCGTTGATAAATTCGACTTTAACATTATTGAATATTATAATTATACAGCTTAATCAAATTAGACACATCTATAAAGTTGCGATCAAGTCTTTGGACACCATTTCTGGAAATTAAATCATCTAGTAGCATCATCAAATTCTTGTATTTGTCTATTACAAAAAAAAATTTGGTCAAGTTTTTGGCGTCGTTGCCGTGGAGTGATTGAGTGAGTGAGTAAAATCACGATCATAGTAACGGACAAATTATGACTAATAGAAAATTTTTACTTAAATTGCAACTTATTTTTTATATATATTTTTTTAAATTAATTACTGTGTACTGATTTCAAATTGTATGCATAAATTTGGACCATAAAATCTTATACCCTACGATTCGGAATTAGAACGCACTGTTAAAAGGATTAGAAAATCAAGAAGAGAACCTAGAAATTCTGATATAATGGAAAATAACCTGAACAATCACGGAATATAAAATGAGCACCAACCTAGACCCTTAAGAGATTATGCAAATCCTACAACAAATGAGATTCACTTATCTATCTAAAATCCTGATGTAGCTGCTAATTCATTTGAGCTTAAACTTGTTATTATCCAAATGGTACAAACAAAATCAATTTGGAGGTACACCAAATGAAGATCCTAATTTACATCTTGCTGGTTTTTTAGAACTATGTGCAACTTTTAAATATGACAGAGTCTGAAACGATGCTGTTAGACTTAGACTTTTTTCTTTTTCACTGAGGGATAAAGCTAAGATGTGGTTAAATTCATTAGCACCTGGATCTATTAGAACTTGGGGAGAACTTTCATAGAAATTTCTATCCAAATATTTCCCTCCATCCAAAATTGCTAAATTAAGAAATGACATAACATCATTCTGTCAGATTGATGGAGAGTCAATATATGAAGCTTGGGAGAGATTTAAAGATCTTCTAAGAAAGTGTCCTCATCATTCGTTACCAGATTGGTTAATAATTCAAACTTTTTATAATGGATTAGTGAGATTTTTTAGATCGATTATAGATGTTGCGGCTGATGGTTCTCTAATGTCAAAGCCTTTTGATGAGGCTTCTTCATTAATAGAAGAGATAGCTACCAACAATTTTCAATGGCCCTCTGAGCGGGTAAATCCTAAAAGAATAGTTAGTAACTATGATTCTGATGCAATATCTATGTTAGCTTCACAGATTACTGCAATATCAAAGAAATTAGATCATTATGGGATGAATTATTCTTTAACACCTTCTATGATGGAAGAAAATTCATCTGGGCAATTTGTGGATGTGCAACCTTCATATGAGACCTTAAATGCTATTAATAGACCCAACAACCCATATTCAAACTATTATAACCCAGGTTGGAAGAATCATCCAAATTTTAATTGGAATAACAATTCTTCTACAAATCAACAATGGGCAAACAACTCAGTGAACCCATTAGGAAATTCATCCAACCAAGGAAATGTTAACTATAGACCTTCTTNTTATCTATGGAAGAGCTAATATTAAACATGGGTCAACAATTATAGAATCAAGAAAATCAATTACAGAATCAAGGAAATCAATTACAAATTCAAGGAAATCAATTACAACATCAAGGAACTACTATTAAGAATATTGAAAACCAATTAGGGCATATTGCTACTTCGCTTAGTAACCAAACATTAGGAACTTCTCCAAGTACTGTGGAACCAAATCCTAAAGATCAAGGAAAACAACAAATCAAGGAGATTCAATTACGAAGTGGAAAAGAATTAGAGGCAAGAGTGCAAAAAGAAATAGAAATTGAAAAAGAGAAAGTGGATACTGAAAACGAAAAAGGATCATGAGTACCCAGATTCAGAGTATCCATTTACATCATTGAAAATTACTGTGGAGAAACCTCCACCACCGTTTCCTCAAAGGTTGAAGCAATACAAACAGAATAAATAATTTTCCAAATTTTAGAAATTCTTAAGAAGTTAACGGTGAACATTCCCTTCGTAGAAGCTTTAGAGCAGATGCCCAATTAAGTGAAATTTATGAAATATATTCTGAACAAGAAAAGGAAGTTCACGGACAACAAAACTGTTGCACTTAGTGAAGAGTGTAGTGCAATTATTCAGAAAAAGCTTCCTGAAAAATTATAGGTAGTTTCACTATACCGTGTGCTATCGCTGAAAAATTTTATGGAAGAGCTTTATGTGATTTGGGAGCCAGCATTAATCTTATGCCTGACAGCTTCACTATACCATGTGCTATTGGTGAAAAATTTTATGGAAGAGCTTTATGTGATTTATTTAGAGAAGAGTGTAGTGCAATTATTCAGAAAAAGCTTCCTGAAAAATTAAAAGATCCAGGTCTTCTGTTGCACTTAGCGAAGAGTGTAGTGCGATTATTCAGAAAAAGCTTCCTGAAAAATTAAAAGATCCTGGTAGTTTCACTATAACGTGTGCTATCGGTGAAAAATTCTATGGAAGAGCTTTATGTGATTTTGGAGCCAGCATTAACCCCGTGTGCTATCGGTGATATGGAAGAGACTTACGTGACTTGGGAGCTAGCATTAATCTTATGCGTCTTTCAAATTTCAAAAGATTAGGATTAGGAGAAGTCTCACCTACTTCTGTAACTCTACAATTGGCGGATCGTTTAGTTACATATCCTAAGGGAGTTATAGAAGATGTGTTAGTAAAAGTGGATAAATTTATCTTTCCTGTGGATTTCATTATTTTATATCCGGAGGAAGATAAAGAAATACCTATCATTTTAAGGAGACCACTTTTAGCTACTAGAAAAGCTATGATAGATGTTCAAAAAGGAGAATTAACTATGAGAGTAAACGATCAAGAAGTGACTTTTAACATTGCAAAATCTATGAAATACCCTACTCTTGAAAGAGATAATGAGTGTTTTTGCATGAAAATTATTGAACCTCTACTGAATGAACATTTTAAAGAGCATTTTGAAGATCAAAAGTATGTTGAAAAAGAAGAGCATTTTGAAGAACAAATTGAAGAGAATGATGAGATTATTCTGGATAAATTAGAAAATGAAGAATTAGATTATGTTCAGGAAAGATTTGAGACATTGAATATTACAGAAAATTCTGAGAAGAATCTATTTCCATTAATTATAAAACCACCTTAACTTGAGTTGAAAACATTACCTAACCACTTGAAGTATGTGTTTTTGGGAGACTCATCTACATTACCTATTATTATATCTTCAGAACTAAAAGAACTGCAAGAGCAAAGACTGTTAGACACATTAAAAAGATATAAGAAAGCTTTTGGCGTAGCTGATATTAAGGGAATCAGTCCTTCAATCTGTATGCACAGAATTATATTAGATGAACAATATAAACCAAGAGTTGATCCACAAAGGAGATTGAATCCGATAATAAAAGAAGTAGTTAAAAAGGAAATTTTGAAATGGTTAGACACTGGAATTATATATCCTATTTCAGATAGTGCGTGGGTAAGTCCTATTCATTGTGTTCCTAAGAAAGGAGGAGTGACTGTTGAAACAAAAGAAAATAATGAATTAATACCTATCAGACAAGTTACTGGGTAGCGTATTTCCATTGATTATAGAAAATTAAATACTGCCACCAGGAAAGATCACTTCCCGTTACTCTTTTTAGATCAGATAGTGGATAGACTTGCTAGGCACAAATATTTTTGCTTTTTAGATGGATATACCGGTTACCAGAAATTCCTATTGCTCCCGAGAAACAAGAAAAGACAACATTTACTAGTCCTTTTGGAACTTTTGCTTTTAGAAGAATGCCTTTCAGCACCTGCAACATTTCAGAGATATATGCTGTCCATATTTAGTTAGCTAATTGATGATGGATTGGAAGTATTTATGGATGATTTCTGTGTATTTGGAACATCATTTGACGCATGCTTAAATTACCTTAAAAAAGTTTTGGAGTTATTCGAAAGAACTAATTTAGTTCTAAATTGGGAGAAATATTAATTTATGGTTACAAGAGGAATTGTGTTAGGGCATAAAATTTTGAAAGATGGTATGGAAGCAGACCCAGCAAAAATTCAAGTCATATCTAAACTAACACCTCCTACTAATGTAAGAGAAGTTAGGAGTTTCCTTGGACATGTTGGTTTTTACTGGCATTTTATTAAAGATTTTTTAAAAGTTACTAAACCTCTATGTCAACTTTTAGAAAAGGACAAGAAATTTGAATTTACTGAAAGCTGTTTAAATGCCTTTGAGTTATTAAAAGAAAAATTAATTACAGCCCCTATTATAGTTTCACCTAATTGGGAGAAACCATTTGAACTAATATGTAATGCTAGTGATTATGCTATTGGAGCTGTTCTTGGACAAAGGTACGAAAAGATTTTTAAAGTAATATACTATGCTAGTAAAACTCTTAACGATGCACAAATTAACTATACTGTTTCTGAAAAAGAGTTAGTGGGAATTGTATATGCTTTAGAAAAATTCAGATCTTATTTAATTGGAGCTAAATGTATTGAGCATACTAATCACCCTGCTATTAAATATTTAATGCAAAAGAGGGATGCTAAACCAAGGTTGATTAGATGGATACTATTGATGCAAGAATTTAATCTTGTGGTTAGTGATAGAAAGGGAATTGATAATCAAATTGCTGATCATTTATCGAGATTAGAAAATCATGAATTATCTAACACTGATAATGAAATTAATGATAGTTTCCCTGATGAACAACTTTATAATATTAATGAGTGGAAACTATCATGGTATGCTGATATTGTTAACTATATCGTAAGTGAAATTTTGCCACCTATGCTGACATTGCAACAACAAAAAAAATTCATTCATGATGCAAAAGCATAATTTTGGGATGACCCTTATTTATATAAACAATGTAAGGATCTTATTATGAGGAGATGTGTACCTTATGAAGAAACAGAGCTAACCATTCAGAAATGTCAAGATTCTGAATTTGGAGGACATTTTAGGATTGATAAAACTGCTTATAAAATTTTACAAGCTAGATTTTATTGGCCTACCATATTTAGAGATTTTTATAGATATATAAAAACTTGTGATCGATGTCAACGAGTACGCAATATATCTAGAAGAAATGAAATGCCTCTAAATTTCATATTGGAAGTTGAGATCTTTGACGTTTAGGGATTAGATTTTATGGGACCATTTATTCCTTCATTTGGAAACTTACATATATATTAATTGCAGTAGACTACGTTTCTAAAATTAGATTTCATGGGACCATTTATTCCTTCATTTGGGAACTTATACATATTAATTGCAGTCTAGATTTTATGGGACCAATTATTCCTTCATTTGGGAACTTATATATATTAATTGCAGTAGACTGAAATGAAATGCCTCTGAATTTCATGTTAGAAGTTGAGATCTTTGATGTTTAGGGATTAGATCTTATGGAACCATTTATTCCATCATTTGAGAACTTATATATATTAGTTGCAGTGGACTACGTTTCTAAGTGGATTGAAGCACACGCTTTACCTCATTGTGACGCTAAAAGTGTTTCAATATTTTTAATGATAAATATTTTCACTAGATACGGAATGCCTAGAATAATTATCACGGATGGAGGATCCCATTTTAGGAATAAATATATTCAGAGATTGGCAGAAAAGTTTAATATTATTAAGGATCCCATTTTAGAAATAAATACATTCAGAGATTGGCAGAAAAATTTAATATTATTCATAAGAATTTCTACTACTTATCACCCTTAAACTAGTGGATTAGCTGAAGTTTCTAATAGAGAGATTAAACAAATACTTACAGCTTATCACCCTCAAACCAGTGGGTCAGCTGAAGTTTCTAATAGAGAGATTAAACAAATACTTGAAAAGACTGTAAACCCTAGTAGAATAGATTGGTCCACTAGATTGGATACTGCATTATGGGCTTACAAAACTGCTTATAAAACTCCCATTGGAATGACTCCTTACAGACTAATTTTTGGAAAGACTTGTCACTTACCAGTAGAATTGGAGCATANCGTGTGAGGATTAGATTTTATTGGACAGTTTATTCCTTCATTTGGGAACTTATATATATTAATTGCATTGGACTATGTTTCTAAGTGGATTGAAGCACAAGCTTTACCTCGTTGTGACGCTAAAAGTGTTTCGAGAATTTACGTTTCTATGGAACCATTTATTCCTTCATTTGAAAACTTATATATATTAATTGCAGTAGACTATGTTTCTAAGTGGGATTGAAGCACAAGAGAACTTATATATATTAATTGCAGTAGACTACGTTTCTAAGTGGATTGAAGCACAAGATTTACCCTCGGAACTTGTATATATTAATTGCAGTAGACTACGTCTCTAAGTGGATTGAAGCACAAGCTTTACCTCGCTGGTGGCGCTAAACCCTTCATATGGGAACTTATACATATTAGTTGCGGTAGACTATGTTTCAAAGTGGATTGAAGCACAAGATTTACCTCGTTGTGACGCTAAAAGTGTTCGAGATTTTTAATAAAAAATATTTTCACTAGATACGGAATGCCTAGAATGATTATCACTGACGGAGGTTAATGAAAAATATTTTACTAGATACGGAATGCCTAGGATGATTATTACTGATGGAGGATCCCATTAGATATGGAAATGCTTCACTGATGCTGGATCCCATTTTAAGAATAAATATATTCAGAGATTGGCAGAAAAGTTTAATATTATTCATAGAATTTCTACTACTTATCACCCTTAAACTAGTGGATTAGCTGAAGTTTCTAATAGAGAGATTAAACAAATACTTCCTACTACCTATCATCCTCAAACCAGTAGGTTAGCTGAAGTTTCTAGAGAGATTAAAAAAATACTTGAAAAGACTGTAAACCCTAGTATAAAAGATTGGTCCACTAGATTAGATACTGCATTATGGGCTTACAGGACTGCTTATAAAACTCCTATTGGAATGACTCCTTACAGACTAATTTTTGGAAAGACTTGTCACTTACTAGTAGAATTGGAGCATAAGGCATATTGGGCGATTAAAGAATCAATTATAATTTAAAAGATGCTGGTAATAAGAGATTGTTACAATTAAATGAATTGGAAGAATTACGAAATGAATCTTATTATAACGACAAAATTTATAAAGAAACATTAAAGTTATGGCATGATCGGAAGATTAACCAAAAGAACTTTGAATGAGGACAATAAGTTTTTCTTTACAATACTAGCCTAAAGTTATTCCCTAGAAAATTGAAGTCTCTTTGGTTAGGGTCATTTACTGTGACTCAAGTTTATACTTACGGAGCTGTTGAAATTAAAGATCAGAAAACGGGAAATAGATTTAAAGTAAATGGACATGGATTAAAACCATATTATGAGGGTAAAAAACCAAATATTAAAGAGGTTTTAATGATCAGTCAACCTGAATAACACCTGAATCGGTCGGGTTGACGACGTTAAAGCAAGCACTTTATGGGAGGCAACCCATATTTATCTTTATTTTTATTGTAGTTATAATAGTTTTTATTTGAGATAATCACTAGTTTATGGTAGTATTAAGCTCTACTATTCTTATTTACCCTTGAAACATCTTAAAAATTGTATCAATGAAGAAAAATTTGAACGCATTCGGACCAAAGCGAAACTGTGAAAATTTTGCCTTGGGCACCGACGGTGGGTTTTTCCCGAGAGTTCAGACAAAATTAATACAGAAGCGCACTGACGGCACCCTTGAGGCTGCCGACGGCGAGACTGGTGAGATGACAGTTTCTTGTGTTCTAGTGGAAGTTTTTGGGCGGGAATAGCCTTTTTAAACTAAAAAATTCAAATTCTAATTCATATTTTCCCTCCAAAAATGAAGTGAAACTCTACCAATTCCATTCCTATGGCATCTAATTCCTCTGATAATCCCAGAGTGCGAGTTTTCAATTAGCGAAAGTTTATTAGTGCGGAAGCGCTGTGAATCTTCAACAAGTTGCTGACGAAGAAAAGATTAATCAAAGAATGAGGATTCGTGAATCACAAATTTAATAAAACCATGACGGATATTTAAGAAACGATAGTACGGTGAAGATGGGAAGTGTTGTGCTACACTACTACCGCCGTGGTGGTTCTAGTGGTAAAAGAATTTTATGCAAATTTACATGGAATCAGCCAAGGAGTTGTTTATGTGCAAGGAAGATGGATCACTTTCACTCATGCACGGATCAACGAATTATATATGATAGAAAATGTTCATGTCTGCCACTATTCCAATTTCGTCCCAACAAGAAACCAGATGAATGAAATTTATTAGTATTTAACGGACAAAACTGATGATTGGGAAACAAGAAAAAACAAGTATGTTAGTTTTTCTGCAATAATTTTGAATCCCATTTTGAAACATTGACACTTTTTCATTTCTGCAAATTTGTTACCGACAATGAAGATCAGTAAAGTTTCTAAAGAAAGTGTCATTTTGAATTATTGCATCCAATGGGGACTGTCGATCACCATTGAATCTATAATTGTGAAGTCAGTTTTTGGCCTGATCGTCAACGGATCCACTTATGGGTTCGGACACCTCTCCATAATTTTCTCACTTTGCAGTCAGTTCCAAGTGTCCTATGAAAATTGGGAAAAGGTACTATTAACTTGGAAGCCTTTGGATCCAACTGAAAGATTCCAATCATTTGAAGATGTAAATGACATGGCCATGGTAGTTGATCAATCATCTCGGAATTCACTGCCAGTTCAACCCTTAGTCCCTGATAAGTCTTTGGTGATCTCGCGCCGAATCAAGAAGTTGGAAAAGGAGGTACAAAATGTCATGAATGCAATTAATAATATCTCTGATTTCTTCGATCATCTGGACTAGAGGATGAAGGAACATTTCGAACATTCTGGACATTTAGAAGATAGTTTGATACTACTGATGAGAAGGATGAAATTAATTGAGGAGGATTCTACTGAAGAATTTCTATTCCGACCCTTCTACAACCTCTTCGTTCATGTGCAATCAATGGGCAATCTCAGAGGAGAATCGAGTACTGAATCTGAGGATTATTAGATTTATATTACTACCTATATGTTTATCTATGTATTTTTATTTGAACTTTGTAGTTGCTTTGATTTAGAATTATGCTTATAGATCTTTGTATAGTTGAGACTAAGCATAGGATGTTTTGTTTTTAGCGTTTTGAGTGTTGTGGCTTGGATTGCGACGCTGAATTAATGTATTGAGGTTGTGATGTTTTCTTTTCAGCGTTTTGAGTGTTGTGGCTTGGATTGCGACGTTGAATTAATGTATTGAGGTTGAGCTATAGTTGAGACTAAGCATAGGTTGTTTTGTCTTCAGCGTTTTGAGTGTTGTGGCTTGGATTGCGACGCTGAATTAATGTATTGAGGTTGAGAATACCAAACTTAGGTGTGTTATGTAACGTATAGTGTACCCCTTGAAATTTATATATAAATGTGATGTTTTGAGTGTTGTGGTTTGGATTGCGATGCTGAATTAATGTATTGAGGTTGAGAAAATACCGCAATTTGAGTGTTGTGGCTTGGATTGCGACGCTGAATTAATGTATTGAGGTTGAGAAAATACCAAACTTAGGTGTGTTATCGCTGAATTAATGTATTGAGGTTGAGAAAATACCAAATTTAGGTGTGTTATGTAACGTATATTGTACCCCTTGGAGTTGTTATATATAATGTGATGTTTTGTGTTGTGAAAATTTATATGTGCTAAATACATCATTTATTTATTTAAAATTATGTCTATAATGATTAAACGGATGTCGCTTAGTCTTGGAATTGATCGAAATCGCAAAAATCTGGAATTTGGACAAAATCAATAGAGCCCACCGACGACACCATCGACGCCGCCGACAGCGAGATTTTCCCGAGACTTAGGATTTAAATTCCAATTAAGCACGCTGAAGGTGCCATCGACCCGCCAATGGCGAGCTCATGAAAAACACCTTTAACCGCAAGTTTGACCAGTAAACCGCCACTATTCATCATCCCCTTCCTCCTAAAAATGTCATTTTTGACTTAGGGCTTGAAAGATCTTGGATTGGGAGGCAAATTCAAGGCTTTTTGACACCGGATTTGAAAATCTTTAGGTAAGAGCTTCACTCCAAGCTAAAAATATTTGATTTCCACCATGATTTTCTCCCACATTGAGGAGATCCAAAAAATTTGGGAATGTAAAGAAAATTTGGGAAGAGATTCATGATCTTAGTGTTGAACTCAAAAAATTTGAGAATGTGAAGAAAATTTGAGAAGAAATTCATGGATCTTAATGTTGAACTCTTAGAATTCCTATTGGAAATCATGATTTACATATTTGATATAATTTTTGGAATTTTCATATAATTTGATTAGATTAAAATGGCTCCACGACAAAAGAGAAGAGTTGAGTTTGACGATTCTCGCTTTGTCAATGCGATGGCTCAAACAAAATTTACTTCCTTATTTAAAGGAAAGAAGTGCATACAATATCAAGTTTTTGAAAGTCCGGGAGGAGAAATCAAACAAGTTATTGCCGAGCGGAGGTGGGAAAACTTTTGTTACACCACCAATAAAGCGGATGCAAATGTTGTGAAGGAGTTCTACGCCAATGTAATTTATTCTATTGATGGAATCGTTCAAGTGCGTGGATTCCCTATTGAGTTTACTGCCGCCCACATCAACACTTTTTATGAAGTCCTAGACTCTTACAACTGTCAATATGAATCCTTTAGTACGATGGAAGGCCCCTTCAATGATGTGATCAACTTTCTCACTTATGGGAAAGGAACATGGAAGATAAAACAACGAGAATAGGGTAAATATTTCTGCTTCCATGCTGAATGCTACCTCTAAGGCGTGGCACTATTTCATTCTTTCTACTCTGTTACCGACCTATCACCATAGTGAGGTAACTAGAGATAGAGCTATTTTGAATTTTTGTATTCNAACAAAAGAGAAGAGTTGAGTTCGATGAGTCTCACTTTGTCAATGCAATGGCTCAGACAAAATTTACTTCCATAATTAAGGGAAAGAAGTGCATACAAGATCAAGTTTTTGAAAGTCCGGGAGGAGAAATCGAATGAGTTATTGCAGACCGGAGGTGGGAAAACTTTTGTTACACCACCAATAAAGCGGGTGCAAATGTTGTGAAGGAGTTCTACGCTAATGTGATTTATTCTGAGGATGGAATCGTTCAAGTGCGTAGATTCCCTGTTAAGTTTACTGCCGCCCGCATCAACACTTTTTATGAAATCCCAGACTCCTATAGCCGCCACTATGAATCCTTTAATACAATGGAAGGCCCCCTCAATGATGTGATCAAATTTTTCATTGATGGGAAAGGAACATGGAAGATAAAGCAGCGAGAACGAGTAAATTTTTCTGCTTCCATGCCTGAATGCCACCTCTAAGCATGGCACTGTTTCATTTCTTCTACTCTGCTACCGACCTATCACCATAGTGAGGTAACTAGAGATAGAGCTATTCTGAATTTTTGTATTCAGAATAGTAGAACTATAAATGTGGGGAGAATAATTCTTAGGAATATATTGACAACAGCAAGGAGTGTAACTAGTGGAGGTCTAGGACATCCTGGACTTATTTATGTAATTTGCAAACTTTCTAGAATAGATTTTGGAGATGAAGAATGGGTTTATCCTATGAAACCCAATAGTAAGACTAATCTAAAGACTTATGAATCACATGAGAAATGGAGAACTGGGAGTAGAAGTCAAGAACCTTCTACTAGTAGAGATGTCCCCTCCTATGACCTTCCACCTTCTAGTTCCCCTACCCTCTCTGATTTGATGAATGAATTAACTTGCAGCAGAAGAGAATGGGAGTAGAAGTCAAGAACCTTCTACTAGTAGAGATGTCCCCTCTACAAGTTATGACCTTCTCCATGAGAAATGGAGAACTCGAAGTAGGAGTCAAGAACCTTCTACTAGTAGAGATGTCCCCTCTACAAGTTATGACCTTCCATGAGTAGAAGTCAAGAACCTTCTACTAGTAGAGATGTCCCCTCTACAAGTTATGACCTTCCACCTAATCCCCTACCCTCTCTGATTTGATGAATGAGTTGACCTTGCAGCGGAAGAGCATAGACTTGAACAAGAACCTTATACTAGTAGAGATGTCCCCTCTACAAGTTATGACCTTCCACCTTCTAGTTCTAAGAACCTTCTACTAGTAGAGATGTTCCCTCTACAAGTTATGACCTTCCACCTTCTAGTTCCGTACCCTCTCTGATTTGATGAATGAGTTGACCTTGCAGCAAAAAAATATAGACTTAATAAGTGAAAGGATGCTCTCTGATTTGATGAATGAGTTGACCTTGCAGCGGAAGAGCATAGAATTAATAAATGAAAGCCTCTCTGATTTGATGAATGAGTTGACCTTGCAGCGGAAGAGCATAGAATTTATAAGTTAAAGGTCTCTGACTTAATGAATGAGTTGACCTTGTAGCGAAAGAGTATAGAGCTAATAAATGAAAGGATTGGAGGGAAGAGATGTCCCCTCTACAAGTTATGACCTTCCACCTTCTAGTTCCCCTACTTTGACTGATTTCGAGTTGACCTTGCAGCAGAAGAGCATAGAATTGATAAGTGAAAGGATTGGAGGTTTAGAACGGTGACATGATTATGATAGTGAGTTCCTTCAGAGGCATTCAAATTTTGAGGTAGCTTATTACGAAACATGCAGAGGCATTCAGATTTTGAGATAGCTTATTATGAAGCTCAAGCCCAACACTATAAAGGTGAGCCTGATGTTACATTTCCTGAGTGCTTCCGATATACTCAGTATCAACCCAATCCACCTGCTGATCAAGGCGATGAAGATATAGCTTAGGATTTTGATATTGAATAAAATTGATGCACTTATATTTGTATTTTTATTTCTGTGATCTTTTGTAATAGAAATGGATGTTTGTGTATTTGAACTTTCATTTTTATTATTCTGTGTACTTGGATAATTTTAATTTTTGTTATAAATAGTGTTATAGTTAAATATGCATGTGTAATTTAATAGATGTTGAGTAGTATTGTGGATTGTATGTGTTAGGAAATGTTGTGCTTGTTTAATATTTTAGTTTTATACTTATTTCGAAATTTCATTACCCAAAAATTCCTCTAATAATTTATATGTGTAGAAAGCTCCTAATATTAATAACCAGGTGAAGTAAAAATTTGAGAAGGCCTGCAAAAATTTCAGAATGATAAAAATGCCTACAAAACTAATGTATGATTTATATTTATAGTTTTTCTTTCCACCTGCATTATTTCATATTTAAAAATTTAAGTTTGGGGGAGGGAAAAAAAGATTAACTATTAGATGTCCTCTATTTCAATATTTTTAAAAATTATTTATATGATTTAATGTAGTGAATTTAGTTCAGCTAACAATATTTTTGTTACTATTTGAACATTATAGTAGATTTAAGGAAATATTTTTGTAATGAAAATTAATTTTTGTTACTTAAAATATTTAGTATAAGAGAATAAGATTATAGTCAACTATTTAAAGTAAAGGAAACTATATTTTGAAGTATTAAGAATCTGGAAATTCTTTTGAGAAGGAAAGATTGGGGCTCAATGATGTAAAAACTATGAAATTTTATAAGGTAAAGAAATGCTTTGAGTTTCAAATTTAGGGAAAGAAAGGTGAAGTTCAAAATCATTAAAGGCTATCCAGATATATAATCTTCACTTGAAAAAGAAAAAGAAAGGATTGACAACAATCACTGAAAAGAAAAGAAAAATTCACTTGAAAAAGGAAAAAGAAATGATTGACAACAATCCTTGAAAAGAAAAGAAAAATATATATTTTAGGGAAAGAAAAGTGAAGTTCAAAATCATTAAAGGCTATCCAGATATAGTAATCCTCACGTGAAAGAAAGGTGATGTTCAAAATCATTAAAGGCTATCCAGATATAGTAATCCTCACTTGAAATGGAATGCTTTGAGTTTCAAATTTAGGAAAAGAAAGGTGATGTTCAAAATCATTAAAGACTATCCAGATAATAATCTTCACTTGAAAAAGAAAAAGAAAGGATTGACAACAATCACTGAAAAGAAAAGAAAAATTCACTTGAAAAAGGAAAAAGAAATGATTGACAACAATCCTTGAAAAGAAAAGAAAAATATATATTTTAGGGAAAGAAAAGTGAAGTTCAAAATCATTAAAGGCTATCCAGATATAGTAATCCTCACGTGAAAGAAAGGTGATGTTCAAAATCATTAAAGGCTATCCAGATATAGTAATCCTCACTTGAAATGGAATGCTTTGAGTTTCAAATTTAGGAAAAGAAAGGTGATGTTCAAAATCATTAAAGACTATCCAGATAAAGTAATCCTCACTTGAAAATCAAAAAAGAAAGGATTGAAAACAATCCCTGAAAAGAAAAGAAAAATATATAGGATTGAAAGCGGTGATGTTTAAAATCATTAAAGGCTATCCAGATATAGTAATCCTCACTTGAAAAAGGAAAAAGAAAGGCAATCCCTGAAAAGAAAAGAAAAATATATAGGATTGAAAGCAATCCAAATGAAAAAGAAAAAAATATTAATCCTTGAAAAGAAAAGAAAAATATATAGGATTGAAAGCAATCCAAATGAAAAAGAAAAAAAACCCTGAAAAGAAAAGAAAAATATATAGGATTGAAAGCAATCCAAATGAAAAATAGAAAAGAAAGAAAAGCTGAAAAGAAAAGAAAAATATATAGAATTGAAAGCAATTCAAATGAAAAAGAAAAAAAAAACTGAAAAGAAAATATAAATAGAATTAAAAATGATCCAAATGAAAAAAAGAAAAGAAAGAAAAAGTATGGAAGTGAGGAGAAGCTTGAGGATATGCCTAATAAAAAATTGGCTTCACTGGACCTACCTTAAAGGGAAAAACTTAAATACATTTCTGAACTTATATTTATGAAATTAGATCTTTTACTAGAAGAGTTCTCATGAAGTTCCTATCTCTTGAATATTCTAAGTGACTTAATATTGCAACATATAGCCATTCTTGAAATAAATAGAAGACTCGAACTCTTAAACTTAGTGATTAGATAATCTGGTAGCTACAGAATTAATTCAATTACTTGAGTTTTTTCTAAAAATCTCACCATGATATTTATTTACGTCAAACTTATAGTGTTTCTGAATTAAAACTTTACCGCATTAGATCATAACTTTTATATAGTACAAAAATTACTTGACGACAAATAATAGTTAAGTTTGGGAGATTTTGACCAAAGGAAAATACGTTGAGATTTTCATACTTATTTTATACAGTTTTTGATGATATTGCACTTTAGAGAAAGGTATTTTTGATGTTTTATTGTAGGAATAAGGAATTAGGGTCATTGGAGCAAAAAGATGCAAAAAGGAGCGAATTCAGAGCAAAAAGGACCAAAATGTGAAGATTTGAACTAGGTCGCGGATGGCGCCCTCGCGCCGTTGACGGCGAGATTTTCCCAAGACTACAGGACAAAAATTATCTAGAAGCTTACCGACGGCGCCCTCGAGGCCGCCGACGGTGAGATCAATGGTTATGCCTACTCAAGCTTTGGATAAGGCCAAATTTTGAAGGAATGTTTAGGCAACTGTTAGGAAAGCTCATCTACAACTTTAAAAGAACATTTTGGCCGAAAATAGAAGAAGTCTGCGGAGCCTAAAGTGTGTTAGAGGCCTTGGAGGTTACCATTAACGTATAGAATTTTCATTAGAGTGTAACAATTGTGAGGAATTCTTTGAGAGATTGTAAGAATGGAGTGAATGTGAGAGATTTCTTCCTCCTTGCTACTTCGAAGAGGAATTCTATGTGCTGTAAAGAAAGGAAGAGATTCAGAGGAATTTCAAGGAGTGTTCTTGGGGAGAAATTAGAGATAAGTTATTTACTTGTTATAGTTTATATGACTTTAATTTTATATATGAATTCCGAGTTTTGTTGTGTTTTCCTCATGAGATCTGAGTAGTTTTCTCTATCATTCTCCTTATCTCGAGATTTGTGAAATGATGATTTGAATTGGTGAAGCCATGAAAATATTTAAGAAATTGTGATGATCTTTTCACTTAGATCCTAATTTACTTTCAATCTGACCAATTGATTTGTTAAAATATGTTGAGTTTTATAACTAAAGTGAAGATTACATCTAAGATTCAAGGAGGTAAAAGCCCTTGGAAGTTGGGTGCAAATAATTAGGTAAATATTATTATCGGGAGAAGAATTGGAGATTTTAGAATGACAGACTAAAATCCCATATTTGGTCCTATCGTTTGGGTGTTGATGTGTAGATGTTAGCCCTTAGATGAGGGGAACGTGGGAGCTCCAAAGTGAGAGCCGGTCTCCTCTCAGCCTAGCCGCAGAATTAGTAACCAAGCATAGGATTAGTCAATGTTCTTTATGCCTGGACCAAATGATAAAGAATATGTATGCTCCTATTTGGCACAATATAATTTGAACTAATTCATTTTATTCATTCACTATAATTTCTTGACAAGGAGAAGGATGCTTTCTTATATATTGAATATCACAGTTACACCATACTTTCTATCATTAGTTACTTATTAGTTATTAAAATTATCTATTTATTTCAATTGCCTATTATCGACAGATAAGCATATTGAACGTCGTTGTTGTGATTAAAGTCTTACTTTTCTGAAGTCTTAGTCCGTAATTCTAAACAACTCCCTGTGGGATCGATATCTAGGACTCCATTAGAGCCCTATATTANAACAATCCAAATGAAAAATAAAAGAGAAAAGAAAAAAAAATTTATGGAAGTGAGGAGAAGCTTGAGGATATGCCTAATAAAAAATTGGCTTCACTGGACCTACGTTAGAAGGAAAACTTAAATACTTTTCTGAACTTATATTTATGGAATAAGTCTTTTACTAGTAGAGTTCTCATGAAGCTCCTATCTTTTAGATATTCTAAGTGACTTAATATTACAACATATAGTCATTCTTGAAATAAATAGAATACTAGAACTCTTAAACTTGATGACTAGATAATCTTGTGGCTATAAAGTTAATTCAATTACTTGAATGTTTTCTGAAAAATCTCACTATGATATTTATTTAAGTCAAATTTATAGTATTTCTGAATTAAAACTTTACTGCAGTAGATCTTGAATTGTGGACAAGTAATAGTTATGTTCGGGGGATTTTGACCAAAGGAAAATATGTTGAGATTTTCATACCTATTTTATACTGTTTTTAAATGATATTGCACTTTAAAGAAAGGTATTTTTAATGTTTTGTTGCAGAAATAATGTTCATTGGAGCAAAAAGTCGCAAAAAAGAGCGAATTTGGAGTGAAAAGGACCAAAATGTAGAGATTTGAACTAGGCCGCCGACGGCGCCCTNCCCTCGAAGTTCCTCTAAATATCTTCCTTTCCTTACACCACACAGAATTCCTCTTCGAAGCGTCAAGGAGGAAGAAATCTCTCACTTTCCCTCCACTCTTACATTCTCTCAAAAAATTCCTCACAATTTTGACACTCTAGTAAATTCTCTATACACTAATGGAACCTCTCTAACCTNACACAATAAAACACAGAATTCATATATAAAAGCAAAGTCATACAAACTACAATAAGTAAATAAACTTATCTCTAATTTCTCCCCANCAGTCCTTCAATTTTCGGCCAAAATCTTCTTTTAAAGTTGTGGATGAGCTTTTTCAAGAGTTGTCTAAGCATCCTTCAAAATTTGTCCTCATCCAAAGCTTAGTTGGTCATAACTGCCGAGCTCGCCGTCAGCGGCCTTGAGGGCGCCGTCGACTGACCTCCTTAATGAATTAATTCTGGATCTCGGGAAAATCTCGTCCGTCGGCGGGGTTGATGACGCCTTCGCGCCCTAGTTCTATTATTCACATTTTGGTCCTTTTTGCTCCAAATTCGCTCCATTTTGCATCTTTTTACTCCAATGACCCTATTTCATCATTCCTGCAACAAAACATCAAAAAGACCTTTCTTTAAAGTGCAATATCATCAAAAATAATATAAAATAGGTATGAAAATCTTAACATATTTTCCTTTGGTCAAAGATCAAATAGGAACAATTATTTTTGGAATCCAGAGAAAGAAAACTAGGGGATGTCACAGATCCTGAGGGGAACCTCAGTGACCACTCAAGCTGTCTTATGATTTGGCTTCAATCTTGAGGAAATAATATTAGATGTTTCATCCTACCAATTTTATATTTTAGGGCTTACACTTGCATGACATGGCTATACAAATAACATTCATGATAGAAGGGTTTATGTCTTAATAAATGACAACCTCAGAGTCTAAAGTGAGTTGAGACTTATATTGCACAACATGGTTGTGGAAAGACTTAAAGATAAGTTGAGGATTTATGTCGTACTAGACAAGCTACCTTGAAATTCTATGGCTAGTTATTTAATGCTAAGGAAAGCTTCACTATTGTAGACTTGTTTGCTCTATTGAAGTTGTTATTTTGTACATCCTTATTGTGGTGCCCACAGAATTAGCTTCAAGCTCCTTACTGTAACGACTCTAGGTTTAAGGATTTACAATTTTATAATTTATGTGATAGATTTTGTTGTTATTATTGTTGTTGAAGTGTTTTCTTTGTGGATTTTAACATAATTAAGGCGATACTAATTAGGATCTCATGGTTCCCTCGTTGCTGCACTACTATTTTCTCATAAATTTACATAGTCTAAATGAGTTGTTAAGGACATTTAAACAAGAGAACTCCCATTAGCAATTGTATGTTACCTCATCCGAGAAGTTCTCATAAACCCAAAAGGTGTGTATTATCTTTGTTCATTATTTTGAAAGTGTAGATTTAATTTTGAAAGTGTGTTTTTTTTTAATTTTTTTTAGTTTTGCATGTAAAAGAAATAAATGCCGTAGAAAATGTCGTCAGGTAAATAAAAGAATTGTAGTATGTGAAATGTAAATATGTACCTCGGCCTCTGTTTCTGTTACATTGTTAGTTTCATAAAGCATAATATAATTTGCAGTGAATTTAAATAAATTATATGAAAATAAAAAAAAAAACATTCAATACGGAAATTCTAAAAATGAATCGTAAGAAAAATGCAAATAAGAAAAAGAAAACCTATAGTCCCATGTGAAGGACCAGGATTAAGTGTAAGACATTGGTAAAGGTGAGGGCTTAGAGCTTGATTGTGTGCTTCTCAGCCTAAAGTAAGAGTTACCAACTCGATAAGCTATGAAGGGCAATCCCTAACCTCAATCCAAGTGATAAACCATGTGCCTTTATAAGCTTTCATTTTAATTTAATTTTCATGCATGTAGGATTTATTTTAGTAGGAAAAAGTAGTTATGTGGTGAAATACATTATTATTTGAAATAGTTTTGCAAAGTAGCATAGTCCACAGCTTAATTACTCTAATCGATCTAGGACTACTAAAAACCTAAGAATATCGAAGGTAACAAGCTTATTAAGAGTCGGGGAATAATATAGTCAGTCCTATCCTCTCCCCTTTATTAAAGATCCTCAAGGTATGAGATATTATTCTAAATCCCACTTTGTATCCCCGTTTAGCACACATTAGCATTATCTTCATCGCCATAACCACCTAGACCTCAATCTCACAAAGGCCTCGTGATCCATATGTGCAAAAACCAAATATTCTCGGTCGCTTACAAGAACTTGAATAACTTAGGGAAGACTTAAATTCTTAAGAATTGAACCATAAATGTATGATAAGTAGTGTAGGAAATTTTTATTGATTTATTTGATTTAACGAGTCTCGGGGCATAACTTGGTAGGTCCCTAAATGTTTTAAGGATGATTTTCTTGAACAAAGCATAATAATTTCAGTTGTCCATCAAAATATCCAAAAGAATATAAATGTGTTAGGGGAATAACCCTAAATAACCTTTAAAGTCTTCAGAATAATTTCAAATTCATTTGAACTTATTATGTTGTTAAGTTAATCATTTGAAGCTATATTTAGATGCAGTGGTAATATTTTAACATATGCTCAATGAACCTTGATGATTTAATTATCACATGGTCGGGGTAATTAGAAATTTATTTGATGTTCTACCATGGAATTATGTGAGTGGATGCCCTTAAGGGAAAGCTGAATCATTAAGTTTCTTGCTCTTGATTAAAGTTGGGCTTGTAATGCTTTAAAAGTACATAGGAATGACATTTTTTTCCTTTTCTAAACCTCATTAAGCAAATTCAGATCAAGGCTAATTCACTACTAAGCCCTTAGGTTAAGTTTTCAGGGTAAATTTACAATAATCAAAATGTCAGGTAAGATGGATTTAATTCTTATTAAAAGATTGTACTTGTTCGGCATAATTTTTAGGGGGGTCATCCTATGGAAGCTGCCGGTCGCCGGAATCGGAATCCCGTCGCCCACTTTAAAGGGACATTTTAATCTACATATATATATATATATTTACTTTTAGAAAAATATGAAATCAAATTGATCTCATATCATTCAAAGTTTAGATGAAAGAGTGCTACACCTCAAGTCGCTTGATAGTGAGGCTCAATCAAATAATTTAAGAAATGCATGACATTCATTTGGTTTGCAAAACCATTTTATTTATAAGCTTACAAGTTCCCTTATTTAATATGGAAAATTAAATAGGGTTTATATTAAGCTGGGTTCTTGAAAGTTTCTTATAAAGGCAAGCCCTTATAGTTATTACCTCTTAGACAACTGAAGTTACTTAGAAGAACTCTCAATAAAAATCAGTGGATATTGTCTTCAAAAAGGTCAAAGGAATGAGAATTTCCTAAGAGATCGGACAAGGAGGCTTGAAAGGGGGAATGGTTTGAATTTAGACATTTATTTTTGGAATCCAAAGGAAGAAGAAGTAGGAGATGTCACAGATCCTGAGGAGAACCTCGGTGACTTCCGAAGCTATCCTATGGTTTGGCTTCAATTTAGAGGAGAAATATTTAAATGTTTCATTCTGCCAAATTTATTAATTAGGGCTTATTTTCATGTGAGACGATCACACAAATGACCTGGAAGATATGAGGATTTAGATCGTGACAAACAACAACCTCAAAATCCTCAAGCAGGTTAGGGCTTAAATTGTATAGTAGAGTCATATAAAAAACAAAAGATAAGTTGAGGATTTATGCTGCACTAGGCGGACAACCTCCATGTCCTATAGCTAGTTGTTTAATTCTACAAAATGGTTTAACTGGTGTAGACATGTTTTGCTGTTGAAGATGGTTGTGTTGCCTACAATGCTAGCTCGAAGCTCCTCGTTATAACAAGTTTGAGTTTTCTAATGTGTCAACTCTTGATGTCAAATCAAATATTTCCTAAGGTTATGGTTATTTAAAAATTATGGGGAATGCTAAAGTTGATTAGAGCGACACCGGTTAAAATCCCACGATTCCCTTGTTCTGACACCACTATTTTTCTTCAGATTCACTTAGTCTAAGTGAATTTACTAGACTCAAATTAATGAGTTCCATACTTTCATTTAGACCGTGGGAAATTTCATTAGCAATCGCACGCTACCTCTTCTGAGGGATTCTCGATCATCTGATAGAGACTTTTTAATTTAGTTGTAATTTTTTGTTATATTTTGTTTGTGATTAAATTTTAAGTTGTCTTATATTTTGACTGTTGTGGAGGTAAATTTTATTTTGTATATTTTTTTTTTGTTTTGAAATGAAGGGTGACTTTAAGCATTCAAGCAAGAAATAAGAGGTACGAAAAAGTAAATGCAATAACTTAAAATCATATTTGTCGATTCTTCCCATTCCTCCACCTAAAAGGTTAGCTTTGGCAATATGTATATAATTTTGCAAAGAATTCAAATTGCAGGCGTAGATGAAAGTATAGCTATCAAACCCTAATTTATGACTTTATTTAGTGTCGAAAGATCTTAGTGGATAATTTTAGAACAAAATATAACAAGTTCAATTTTCCCTTCAAAATATTCAAGAGATTTCAAAGTGCTCGAATCATAACCCTGAATCACTTCGAAGATTTCTTGAAATATTTCAAGTTCATTTTGAACTTAACATATCATTTTATTAATCAACCAAGGTAAGCTAAAGTGACCCCATTGATTAGGGAAAATTGATGTTTTATTTGTCCCAAGGCTAGGACACTCAATTAATCAATTGATATTTCAGTTAAGAGTTATATAGGCGGGTGCCTCTAATGCAAATTTAAGTAAGTAAAGGTTTTGGTTTCCATAGTTAAAATTGGGCTTGTAGTGTAAAAAGGTGTTAATCATCAATCATGTTATCTTCTAAATCCGATCAAATAAATTAAATATCAAGCTTAGGTCACTACCGAGCCCTAAATAATCACAGCAGGTGAAGTGGTGACTAACAAAATTTTAATTTAAATGACATGGATTCTTATCAAAAGATCACATTATCATCAATTATGGGCTTAAAATTAATGAAATATTATCTTCCTAACTTGAACCCATCACTTAAAAATCGTTTAATTTTGATTGACTTCCAAGTCATGATAACTAAGGAAATTACAATTTTATTCTTATAATAGAAAAGAAAGCAATTAAGTTCCTACCTTTTAATCCCATTATATTTCAATCATCCGAACATGTTCATTAGGATCAAAATTACCCATTTTTCCTTTGATTAATCCTAAATCTTGATTAAGGCACAAAAATCTAAAGTTACCTCTTTGCTTTTTGGGCTCTTCACCTCATAACTCATTAATCAAAATCCAAATGACTTTGAAAAGTTTTAGAATGTCCTATCCATTGATCAATTAAAACATCAGAGGAGAAAATATGGATTTCCAAAATTTAATTTAATTTAAATAATTATTTAAATTTACAAAGTAGCATTTTCAAACTTAATTTACTTAACTATCCAAAATAAAGTTTTTATTTATGAGAAAACTATTAGAGGTCCCCTTAGGTCAGAAAAACACTTAGACAAAATTTCATGATTTTTTTTGAATTAAATCTCTATCGTCATTATTTGATTATGACTCAATCTTAATGATTTAATTAAATGTAAACTAATCTTTTAATTACCAAAAAATTATCTTTATATTTTTATTAAACCCTTCTGAGTTCAGAGAATTCAGAGAAACAAATTTTGCATTTTTGTGATTTTTAATTTATTTATTATAATTAATTTAGTGGAAAAATAATAAAAATTCATTTTTAAGCTTTTAAAAATTTCTTTTTTAACGTATATAAATTAGGAAAATTATCCTAATGAGTTTTAAGTGACAAAAGAACAACTAGGCACATTTTTAAAATATTTTGATATTTTTGGGATTTTAATTATTTTTAATTATTCTCAATTCAAAATAAAGCTAAAAAATCAAGTATTTTCTCAAAACTAAGTTTTACTTTTCCTAATTGCCCCTGATCACAAGGAACTTAGGAAAAAACTTTTTATAAATTCCCCAAGTGTATTTAATTTAACATAATTATTTTTGTAAAAAAAATACAAGGTTTCTTGAAAATCAATTTTAGTGCTCAAACTTAGTCAAATAATTTTTAAATTTTTACACTGAGTAAATATGATTTTTATACACAGTGTGGAATTAATTTTGTCAAATTTTTATTAGTATTTAATGTACATAAATTAAACCAAGATATATACATTTAATTAACTATATAAATTTACAAAATAATTCAAATCATCATAACATTTTTCCTAAGCTTCTTTGACCATAGGAAATCTACTTAAATTATTATCATAATTTTCCAAATGGTATTTTAATTTATATAATTAAAATAAGTCAAAATAGCCATCCTAGCTTGAAAATTAATGTTAGAAGCATAGAGATGCACTCTGACCTTGGAAAAATTTAGAGAACATCTCCTTTGTTATGAGGAACATCCCCTCAAAGTTTCAAGCCATTGTGAGCAATGTTTGATCATAATAAATTAAAATACTTCAGAGAGTATTTAATTCATCAAAAATCAGAAAGTCAACAAATAATTTTTATTTTTAGTCCACATTATTTTCCTCTATTCATTGAGCAAGAGGGTATTTTTATTTTATTTTTATAATTTTTCTACACAAAGATTAGATTTTTTTAAGTTTTGGTATTTATTTAAATCAAGAAATTTCTAATTTTCTATTCATCCCAGTCAGCTCCATGTAAACGTGAAACGACTCCGAAGCTCTGACCCAAGGAAAATATGTTGAGATTTTCATACCTATTTTATATTGTTTTTAATGATATTGCACTTTAAAGAAAGGTATTTTTGATGTTTTGTTGCAGGAACAATGAATTAGGGTCATTGGAGCAAAAAGATGCAAAAAGAAATTAATTTGA